>JAOUQW010061681.1:0-14384 GCA_028565825.1 Olivaichthys viedmensis
GTGTGTGAGTGTGTGTGTGTGTGTGTGAGTGTGAGTGTGTGTGTGTGTGTGTGTGTGAGTGAGAGTGTGTGTGTGTGTGTGTGTGAGTGAGAGTGTGTGTGTGTGTGTGTGTGTGAGAGTGTGTGTGTGTGTGTGAGTGAGAGTGTGTGTGTGTGTGTGTGTGTCTGTGTGTGTTTTTCCGACCCTGTATTCTCCCGTCAGACAGTCGAGCTCCACCTCACTGCAGCACGCGGCGTAGGTGAAATATGCATATGGTCGCCCTTCCTGTTTCTCCCAGTCCATTCCTAAATCCTGACCTCTGACAGATAAAAAAAAAAAAACAGGAACAAAAGTTTGTGTCCACCACAAGTGCCACAAAAAATGTTAAAAAGTATATAGTAAAATAACAAAAAAATAAAAATAAAAGATTTAAATGAAATAAAATACAAATAATTACAATAAGTTCAAACAAATTTAAATAAGTAAATAAAAATGGCAATTAATGAACTAAATCATAATTTAATTTGTTAAATATTCAAATACTGGAGACAATAACATTTTATTTTTTCATTTATTTATTTGTTATACACTTTTTCTTTTCTTTTTTTCATTTTACTTTTGTTTCATTTAACTTTTTTATATTCTGGTTTCTTTTCCTTTTATATTATCACTTTTCCGTTTTTGTACTTTCCTTTTATTTATTTAAAAAAAATTTTGGTTTCTTGTCCTTTTATTTATTTCATTTAGTTTTCTGCCTTATACTTTTATTTCTGAGTTTCTTTTTCCCGTCTTCTTGTAAGTCGATGAGTTAATTAATTAATTTATTTAAAAGGTTTTTAACTATAGTAATGTTGCTGTATAATGCGTTATGCTTTATTCATTATTTTTTTGTGGCACCTCTATATGAGTGTGGTGTGTGTGTGTAGTTGAGTGTGTCTAGTTGGGTATAATTGGTGATGCCAGTCATTACATATAGATTTGAGAGAAATTACACATAGATTTGAGTGATTGGCTCGAGAGCCTGCAAATTCCTGTAGAAATTCAGAATACGGCCTGTAAATATTAATTAGTGTGAATGACTGAGTAGATTTCTTTTTTATGGCTACCTCTGTTATGTTAATAAATTTCAAATTAGTGAAATTTGTATCCAGATTTCTGGGTAATGCCTATAAATATTTGCGATGCCTCTTCCTCAGCCAATTAGATGAGGGCTGTGTATATATCTGTATCCAGGAGGGCTAGCCTCATTTAAAGCTATGTACTCATTTGGTCTAATCTAAGTCTCTGTTAGACAATGTACATTAAATCCCTGATCAGTAACAGTTTCATTTACAATAACCACTTTACTGTTTTTATGTAAGGGATCTAATATTTAGCAGTCCTAGGTTCAGATCAAAGGTCCTGGAAGTGCATTTGGCATGACCTCATTTTATGTTAATTAGCTGACTAGAACAAACATACACCCTCCAGGGACAGAACGTACCCTAGAAAACAGACAATGGTTAGATGGAATTTCATAAATTAGCCAGTGAAAACAATGGTCCAGTGCCCTCTTAAATGGCTGATGACATACTTACAATAAAACCTAGGAAAAAAGAGTAGCCATTACTAGAACACAAACATATTGGTCACAATTGACGACAGTCTCACGCAAATCCTGCAAATTACTTGGCAGCTTATGTGTGGCCCTGAGGCTTTTTTCCATCTCAAAATTGCATTAGCGCTAATGGTAATGATTCAGCTGTGTACTCTCTGCTTATACACTGTACACGGACCGTTACAAAAGCAACATCTAACCAAGGAGAACACACTCCATTAGAAAAGCAAACAGATTTTTAGTCACCCTACAATGGTAAAGTGTACGTAGAATATACTGGTTGTTTGATCAGTCCCTACTAACAAACCTGGTTCTTAAACAATGTCCAGAAGGATGAACCTGAATGGAAAATGGATTAACACAATGTGATAACTTTTAAAGGTTTTCCACTTAATTGTTCAAAATGACCCCATTTACTGTATATATGCATCTTTTTCCAAACGCAAGAATTTTACGAACCAGAATGGTAAACCTCCTGATTACATTTATCACAAATGATTAAAATATAAATATATTACTTTATTACATAATTGATTGTTGGTTCTGGCTCTGTTGCTGTGATGTAAATTTTTCTGTATTGGTTGAATTGATTAATTAAACTGATATTCAGTATCTACTTACTTTTTTATGTGCTAACCTGTTTTCATGGTGCTAACATATATTAAATATATACATACATACATCATGTCGCGCGTGATATAGCGTGGCGGGCGCCATGGCGACGGCCGCCATGCGCTTGTGTTTATGTTTGTTCCCCTGTCACATGAAATTATGTTAAATGTTCCCAGCTGTTCCTCGTCTGTCTTTCCTTGATTTCTAAGTGTTTAAATACCCGCTTGTGTCCGTCCTGTATTGTCTTTCGATGTCTGTGTGGTCACCACGCCTGTCACGGCGTGTCTAGTTTATGTGTAAACCCGGTCTGTGTTTTTTAGAGAATAAATATGTTCAATGTTCTGAGCGGCTTCGCATTTGTGTCTGCATCCCCGAGCCCAACCGTGACACATCATTCATATATTAAATGACACCTGTGATTTTCCAGTACTTGAAACTATGTGGCACCACCTAAATTGGCAGACAGTGGATATGTTTTTGGACACACATCTCTGGAAATAACAGTAATACTAAAGCCATCTGACACGAAGGATTCTTAACATGGAGGTGTGAGGCTGCCAGGTAGAGCTCTGACAGATTAAAGGTCTCCTGCCCACACGGCACACTACCATTGCATGCTGGCTTTCAACATTTCACCATCATCAAATTTAAATGACAAAGAGAGCCTTATTCAATATGCACAACATTTATTGTATGCATGCAACACATTAGGACTAAATATGAGCTATTTAAAATGCAAAAGGAAAACTAATGTTGAATTATTATTATTATTATTATTAATGATTAATTCTGACAATGATTTTTGTAAAGAAAAATCACTTTGCCATGTTTTTGGGACAGCATCTCTTACTCTTATTGATACAGGTATTAAATTGAGAAAAGAGAGAGAAGGAGAGGGACAAGTGAATGAAAATCTAATTTCTACTGATTCAAATGCTGTTTGCTCCCTCCAGGGGTCGATAAAAAGAGAGCATGGTTCAATAATGCCCTTAGGCCATTTCCTTAATCAAACATACCCACAATAAATAACAGCCCCAAAGATTTTCATTTTAGGGCAGTCAAAAATAAGAAGAGTATTAGTCACAACCAGGGCTATAAAAATGGATGGCAAAAAATGGCTGAATTTTCCGATTCAAAATTGCTCACTTCTACAAGTGGGTATACACACAGGTCAATCAATGAAAACGCTATTAAGCTTAACAAACCTGACTAATCCATAAACTGCATGTTGACTCTGGAAATAAATAACAGAATAAATAGGGCATCAGACAAGCTGTGTTTACTTGTGCACGTCTATCTGTGTGTGTGTGTGTGTGTGTGTGTGTGTGTGTGTGTGCGTGTGTGTGTGTGCATGTGTGTGTGACTAAATGTTAGATTTACATCATGTAGCACTGCTGAAAATTGTGTAAATTGCATGTATTGCAGATTTGAAGTTCATAAAAGGATCTTGTACTGTGTAACTGAATACACCTTTACAGTGCTTTGCTAGAGCTTTGAGATTATTGAGATTGTATTAGTATCGTTGTATTGCTAACCTTAACCTCAGAACAACACCACTATCATGGTAATACAATATTTTGACCAGCCAGCACACTGGGACAGTTGTGTAAGGTTACTCATTCATCATATGGTGTGAACTAACTTCACACATTCAATTTTTCCAGTGGGCCTTTTCCTCTAATTGCTTCTCTCCAAGCAGGCGCAAAAAATTAAATAGCGCTCACAGCCATGAACACAAATTCTGCCACGTTGTTTAATTGCTTCACTTAGCCTTGTTCCTCTTGCTATGGGTAATTGGTTGTCATGGCAAGCCTCCATTCGGCAAAGACTGAGTGAAATCGGAAAAGCCACCATGGCAAAAAGGGTTATAAAGGACAGCAGTGGAGCAACTACTCTATCATAGAGATGTACCAAGTCCCCAAACTACTTTTCTGGCATGAAATGTGGTGTGGTTCCACATAGGCAGGGGTTAAATTGCCTTTATGTAAACGGCAAGCGGAGCTGACCTTTGACACTATAATGTGATGGAAATGTAATATTGGTGCTAATAATAATGATGATTTTATACAGTTTCACAATGCTTTATGGCAAAATGCTTTCATTTCAAATTTCATTTCAAAAATGTATTTCTTCAGTCAAGGCATCTGTTAACTGCTGTGTATATATTTAATATTTTGACATAAGTTTGATGCCAAAAGTCAAACAAAGAATACTGAAAACTTAAGGTCTGGCCAATTGTAGTTAGTTAAATTAAGCCCTTAACACAGAAACAGATTTATTGAAAACTTATTTTAATAACAATTCCATGATGTCATTGTTGAGAACACCATATAATAACACATAAATTAAACAGTACTGTTCCCACATCATTGGCTCCCATAAAAAAGTCGGGTTCCCCCACCTCCTAAATCCCAATTTAACCCCTTCACATAGGCCTGAGATAAGGCAGCCATGTCTGACACCAAACTATGACAATAAACCAGTATGATGATATCCCATAAAAAATCTGAAACAGTAAATATTATGAAAAAACGATATGTAGATGACATCACAATTATTATTTCTGAGTATAGTGCACTTAAAACAAATAGTCTATTTTTAAAGAGAAAAAATACAGTATTTATACATTGTTTTGATAAACAGCTCAGCACTAATAGTGTTCCCTCCCGATATTTAATTGACACTTATCACTTTGGGAAAACAGATTATGGTCTCTGTTATAGAGCCAAATACTTCCTGATCTTTTGCAATGTTTTCCTACCTAGTTCTGTCAGAAAATTCTATTAAAACCTTTGCAGTGAAGACACCATTAGTAAAGCAAACTGATTTTTGGTCACCCTGCAAAATAAAGGGCAGGTTAAATCCACTCTTTAGTTGTTTGACCCTACTGACAAACCTGGTTCTATGACAATAGCCAAGAAGAAGCTAAAATAGAAAATGGATGAACGCATAATGTGATGCCACTAGAAGGTGTGAACCTGTTTATATTTTGTGAGCATTTTATATTTTTGACTTTTATATTTTTGACAGATGTGAGCATTAGATTGGTATTTTGTATCTTACTGCTGAGGCAAATGTCTCTGTGTCTAGAAGCCTGCTATATTGCAAGTTATTCTGCTGTGCACTGAAATACTCAGTGCTGTGCACTGAGTCCACTTTGTGTTTTTAAAGTCCCTTGCATCTCTCATGCCACTGTATGTCCCCTGCATTGTTTCACTGTTAAAGAACACAAGGCATTTCCTCAGAGCCTGAAAATTATGCCCCAGGAGTTAAATTGGGCAATACCAGGCAAATATACTGGAAGTTAAATGATAAAGTTAAATATATTAATATCCCTTCACATGTAGCCTATATGTAACATTTACACTATTCTGAATTATCCTTTAGTAAAAGAGTAAAATGATGACCAAGTAGAATGGACAGCGAGGCAAGAAAAAGCCAAACACTGCATTGCTCTCTAGGTTACAATCTTAAGTTTATGTGTAAATCTAAATAACCAGTAACATCTAATCCCATTTATGATAATGTTGCGCTGTTATTTGATCAGAAATATCAAAGAAGCAAATACAAATTAGTTTTACATTATAGGTGCAGTATGTAGTTGTTGTTGACAAAATGTAAAATGCTTCAAGAGCTACAACAACAATGTTATTCTAAAAGCCTGATAAAAATATTCTCCATCATTCTTAGTATTTTCATGCATTTTATGTGCCAGAAATGGTAAATAAATGGCAAAAAAAAGCCTTAAACAATAAAGAATTCATGGTAATATTGAAAATCACTGTTAAATACTAGTTGTATAATTTTTGTTGTAGGTCTAGAAGCAGGACAACAGATAGGTGGATAGATAAGAGAGAATACTCAATAATCTGTGCGATTGTGAATCCACCTTTCTGAGAGCGTGACTTGTGGTAGGAGTGATGAGTAGTAGGTGATACTTAACTATCTAGATATAGCTGCAACATTAGCTAGGGCTAGCAAGGACATTCTTTTATTTATTTAATATTTACAAGTAGACATTTCCCATATTCTCTAACCCATGCAGGTGTGCTATAGCCAGCTATAAGTTAATTACATAGATAATGGTGAGCTAAAGACTGACAGTAGGCCCTATATACCACCTATATCTATGTACAAACTCTAACATCATCCATTCTTCCAAATGACTCCCGTGCATGCATTTTGTTTTAAAGGCAGTAAGACATAAACCCTCTTTACCAGCCTACACTGTTCAATACTCTAGTGGGAATGGCTGTGTGACCTTGCTCAACATGACCATGTCATCATTAGCACAGCAGGCAGAGGTTTTTGGAGCAGCCATTACCAGGCTAGAGTGCTGTTCAGAACCTCTGCCACTGCTCAACATCCTGACAGGGCTGTAGGAGAGCACAGGCTGAATCACGAACGAGACTCATACAGTTACTAAAATGATGGGAGATGGCTGAGTAGATTAATTGTTCCTAGACCCAGAAATCATGCTTAAATAATATCGAACTGAATCCACTTATTACATGTATGTCAACAAAACTGACTGCTCAGTTTCAAATTGAAGTTCGTGATTATGTGTACAATATGTGTACAATATAAAATTTTAGCTATAGGAAACTCAAATGAGTCACCATGACTCACCACCAATATCTACTAGTTTTCCTAAAGGACGATAAATCATACAATGTGTACACAGTGGAATGTGGACATATTAGATCCACTTATGATATCAAGTAATAATGTTTGTGTAAAAGGACTCTTTTTTCATAGAATCAAGTACCACATAATTCCATGAAGCAATCTCAGACAGAATTACTCACCTTAATGTTTTTTTTTTTTTAGCTATTCTAGTTATATTGTATGTGGTGCTTTGACACACATAAAGCTAATGGAGTAACTGTGATAGAGTGTACTCCACCATTTACGCACTGAATGGCAGAAAGAAAAAAAGAAACAAACAAAGAAACAAAGAAACAAACCAATGACTATGACATTGTATATATAAATCTCTTATAGATGTAGGTCATTTTCTTCTTGAATCCTCAAAGAAAATTAAGAGCCTGTGAATAAGAGTGAATATTATTACCACATTATATTATCCAATGCTGAAGCAAAACGCTTTATTAATTTAAATGTAATGCTGTTATCGTGATTTTACAGTGTAACAATTAAACTGCTTGGCCCAATTGTTTTGTTTATTTAGAAACAACTGTTACCTCTGTCCAGTTTGATACATAGTGAAGAAAGTGTACCCTAGTAAAAAGCCACCTGTGGTAATGCATGAACTAGAGGGTGTGGAATTAGCCATCAGTTTTTCCACAATCTTAACAACTTCTGGTGACTCTCTCTCATTCTAGGCTCTTAAATTAATTAAATAAATTTTTGGCATATGATAGTGAGACACATTTAGAAACAGGTTTGGCCAGAGCCTTTTTTGGGTAAGGGGTAACACAGATCTAAGAAACTAATGTTCCTTTAGAAACATGTTCTACAGCTAAGCTTGGATGGCTTTATCTCACCGACAACACAAAAGCGTAATTGATTATGTTGAATATGTGAGGATGCTTCGATAAGGTCTAGTACGCTGTTTCAACATTTAAAATGATAGATTACTCTAAAAAAACAGGGGCATGATGACACATGGAATGTCACGCATAATTCATAATGTCTTAGCCTCCAGATAACTTACCATAGGCTTGAAACAACTAGGTGCTTTTAAAAAATAATATGCAAAATAAAGCAGCAAGTCAGTCTCAGCCAGTCACACTTATCTTGATTTTGCAAGAAAAATTTCCTACAAATTTTGCCTGAGATTGGGTTGTGAGACAGTGAATTATACTGGTTTTATTCATCAGTTTTGTCCTTTAACACATGGCACAGGAGACCATGGCACGCCTCGAACCTATGTGAATGTTAAACAAAGTTGATAGCATTTGTGAGTGTGTTGAATGATTAAAATGACAGCTACCTGCTCAGCAGTCCAGTCAGGTGTGCAGTGATTTGCCTTGAAAAGACATCACACTTACTCTTGTTAAAAGGACAACATTCTTACTGGCAGGTGAGGCACAGTCTTCCCGCAACTCTCCCAGCACCACACACACACACTTACACCTACACACTCGCTATGTCTCCTTCCAGCTCTCCTTAATCCGCCTGTAGTGCCCTCAAAAATCCACACACTGCGGCAGGGGGCACAGCTTTTCTGCTTGAAACTTTGATTTAGCAGGATGGTAAAGTGTTATTTCAAACTTACAAACTCTTGTGATAAGTAATGACCTTACCTTGACGACACCTGTGTTTTGTATTGACTGTTTGGGTAGTGTGGGTCCTCCATTACCTGTTTCTGCCCCATTTCATTGAAGAGAGAAAAGCAAAGAATATGCTGCATTTTGGCCATGAACTTGAACTTGAACTTGATGATGCCCACTTCCTGTAACATAGTGGTAGCTACAGTGATGACCATAACACAGAGGGGGAGGTGGGCTTTAATCAGATGTGATACAAATGAACTGAGCATTTGAATAAATATAAACTTTTTTTCTTTCTCTCTCTCTCTGTTCCCTCCAACCCACACACAGATACACATTCAGTCACACTCCTATTCACACACATCTGCTGTGGATCCTCCTACCCTCCGGACCTGTCTGACATGACACTGGTGCATGATCCTGAAACACTACCCTTGCTGTGGTTCCTTCTGCTTCTTTGTCCTGGAGCTATTTGAATGTAGAATTAACTTTTTTTCTGCAATGAACAATTCCACCTGAATACCCCAGAGACTTGCTAGACCACAGAGGTGCTACTGTGATTATAGGTTTCTGCATGCCACCTAAATCTGTCTTATACTCTGCTCATATTGAGACCTTTAACAATATTCTCATACCTAACATAAGGTTTCATTTCAACACAATCAATACTGTTCACCTTTCTGCTGTATGACTTCGGTACTGTAATTAATACTCAAATTCATCACAAGCTTAATATCAAAATTCCACTATCTGACATAGACCAGAAGGCTATTGAGTCTGGTTCCTCTCAAGGTTTCTCACTTATGCCATCTCAAAGGAGTTTTTCCTTGCCACTGTTATCTTTGGCTTGCTCAATAAGGATCAAGACCCGGATTTCTGTAACGCTGCTTTGTGACAGTGTCTGTTGTTAAAAGCCCTATACAAATACATGGGCAAATACACTTAACTAACCATTCATTTTAGTAGGCACTTTTTCAGGACCCTATTTTTGTGCTGCATTACTTAAATGTTAATAGTAGTTTCATGTCTTAGTTAAACTGGTTAGCATATTAAATTATAAATACTTACTCCAGACCTTCTAATATGCCTCAGTGCAATGCATATTGCAATTAAATTGTATTTAAGGCTTGGTTGGTCCTTGATTCTGTTCACTTAGGCAAGAAATTATGTAATGAAGCGTAGGAAAGCTTAGGGAAGGAATCGTGTAATCAGCTGCATGAGTCTGAGTTTTGTTTTGGTATTTGATAGATACAGAATGTATGTGTGTGCTCATAGCTAACCAATAGGAAGTCCAATATGAGGCAAGACTCTATCTATTGATTTGTTGGCTGAGGCATTAGAGTGACCAGGTTATCTGTGGCAAGAGCTGGGCTAAAGAATAGTGTCTTTCTGACCACTGCTCCAGAACTCATCACACAACTCCAGATAATGATCTCTGTTGTGAACAAGGTCACCACAATGGGAGAAGATTGAACTCATTATGAGGCTATTTCTGGCACTGCAATTATAAACAATTGTGAAGTTAGTGTGTCTGTAAGTGGTTTTAATCAATGAATTATACTCATGTGGTTTATATACAAACAAGCATCTCTGGAACACTGCACATACCTTAATGGTACTTCATAAATGATCAGATATGGACATTGAAAATATTTCAGCATCATATTTCATAGATACAGTATATTTGGTTGGCGTGTAGGAATTATGTATAGACACAACAGTAGAGGCAGTTGGATGAACTAAATATGTTTTAGTGATGGTGAGAAATACAAATTAAAGAGGGAAGAAGACAGGAGGAATTAAGACTGGAATTTTATCAGTGTCATAGCCATCCTTTCTGCTTGATAAGCCCTAGGTACAGAGTAGTTAAGATACTAACAGAGAAATTGGGTCTCTTCCTCTATTAGTAGAGTTTTCTGGTCTTTGTGGGTTGTACTGTTTTCTGTGTATGCCATCTTTCTGTGCTTTATTGATATTTACCTGTATTTTTAATAGTATCTTATAAGATTCAGCAATGTATGATACAAGATGATTACTTTTAATATTTCTTGGCAGCGGTATGATAAAAATCAAAAACTCATAAGTCAAAAACGCTGGTGAATGACGATTGGCCAAACCGTGATGGATACGTTCTGATTAGGTCAGAATTGATTTTCTTTGTGTACCTCTTGGCCGGGATCTCCAAAGGCCGGCGGGCCACAGCTGCGCCCTGCGCAGACACACACACACACACACATAGCAGGCTAGGCATCTCTCTCAGTCACACTGCACACAACAGACCCCTCGGTATCCATAGCAATGGTCCAATGCTGACGCTGTCTAAGTGATGATCGACTTTGGGGCCAGGGAGCCGGAGCGTGCTGTGAAAGGATATTGGACAAATAAAGTCTGATACACACACACATCAGAGCGCTTAGAGCCAGGAGGAAGCAGCTCTTGTTTAGAAAAGGAAGGTGATTTAAAATACATAGCAAAAAATATTTCAAATACTGGCACAATTTATTGTTGATTAGGATTTCACTCTAAAGGGGCTTATTATACAAAGAAGTAAAATACTAGTTTGCTAACTGGAGGAGGGAAGTGGCATAACTGTATGTGTAAAATAATAAACCAAAAGTGCAAGTCGATCTCCATTCATTCACATTTAGTCATTAGATAAAATGTCGGCTTTATGTCAGATCTACAAATTAAACACACTACCTCCCTCCAGAGGCCATTGCACATAAACCTTAACTGTCTACCAAAAAGAAATCAGGGTTGAATTTACTCTTACAGTGATAATTTGTGTCCAGTGGCACGTAAACGAATACTGTAGGTGTTCATTTATCACTTGTGGTACTGCTTTGTAAAAGAAAGGAAGGGGACTTACCTTTTCACCGTTTACCTCACACTCACCAATTTCACATAGTTAGAGGAGGTCCTGAGAACTCATGTGTGCCATTCCAGCTCAGTGAAATATGCAGTTGCGAAAAAAACAGGAGTAAAGTTTGAGAACGTTTCAGTCTCAGAACACTGGCATATGACAAGAGATTAGTATTCATATAAAATGTGTTTTTAATAGTGGTGAAAAATAAGCGAGGGAATATTAGTACAGAACAATAAAAGAATAAAAGTAGTTTAATAATGGTAGATTGTTGTCAGGACAGCTCTTGCATATTGGCTTTTGGGACACATTTTCATCTACAGTGTTTTTTATCATTCTTGCTGCTCTGCAAGATAAAGCAAATATGACTTTTTATATCTTGGTAGGGCATAAAGGAATATCTCTAAAAAGGAACAAAGATATGATCGCAGCAGCCACATGACGTTTTGAATGACGTAGTTCTGGATATTGGACATTCTTTATTTATCAACATGGAGGCAGAAGATAATGTTCAAATGCCCTCCTGTTTAAGTGCTCTTAAATTAAATTAAATTAAATAGGAAATACTGAACCCCATAAATTCCCAGGACCTGTTGGTTGGGCCAGACTTAAATTCCTCACTCTCATAACTACATACCTTTCCTGTTTAGTTTCACTGTAGCTACTGAATAATATTTTTCATAATAAATAACTGAATAACAAGCTGAGACTTGCTGAATAACAAGCTAAGTAGTTAAACACCCTAGAGAGCAATGCATGCTTATTGTGTGTTTGAGAAAGTCATATCATGTTGTAATGTAATGTTCTTAGTGTTGTTACACACATGGCATTGTGGTGTCCAGGCCTACACCTGTGTAACTTTGGATCTCACTGACTTCAGGTAGATTATCATGAAAGTCTGACAGAAAAAAATTGACTTGTTTGTGATATAATCCTTATTCTTAATAAAGTGACTGTTAAGGGGAGTTTTCCAAATGTAGCAGTTAGTTTTCATGATTAGTATTGGATCAGCAGTCAAGTGAAAGTTCAAGTTTATTGTCTAACTCCACTCTGTCCTTGATCTTCAGAAGTGATTTGTATTCCTTCAAGGTCGGCCCTTGGTGCCAGATGGAGTATTAACACACTTCCTCACAGCTCCCCTCCCTCACTCTATGGGACATGATCTCCTGCCAGACCCACAGCTCAGTCCAGTCCTGCCTCTCTCTCTTTTCCCCTTTCTACCAACTGTGTCGCAAGCTTTCATTTGCCCTGTGTATAATACTGTATTTAATTGTATTTACTTCCCATCATTACTATATGTGTAGTATCGGTTACAAATCAAGTAATGTCAGTTGTCATGTACAGATGGAATAACCGGCAAATGAAAACCAATTTAAACAAAGACAAAAGACAATGTTTTTTTTTTTTTTAAATGTTAAGCATTTTATTGCTCCTGTTTACAGTCTGTCCACCATTTTTTTTGAAAGGGCAGTTATATCAGATTGCAATTCTTCAAGGGCATGATAAAAGGCCAGGATGTACTATATTCAGCATGTTGGTCCTGCCCTGTGAGGCCAATTCGATTTTCATGTTGATCTGTTTGCAACACTATCTTGTGGAGCAAATCCACCATGTTGTTAATGCCTACAATGTTGAAATCACTCTTCCAGTGTCCAGCTGGATTTATGAACACTCCATGTGCTAATTCAACACTGGACTTTTTTCTGTGTACAAATTAATATTTAGTACAAATTAATATTAATATTGTAATAATAAAACAAGAAAGTAAAGATCACATTCAGTCTTTTTTTTTCTCTGCTCTGTGGACTCCCCTCAGTGCTGCTGACATTTCATATTCCACACACACACACACAAAAAAAAAATTCTAAATAAGGTTTCGCTTTTCTCCAAGTGATTGATGGCTTCATACTGGAAAACAAAAGCTCTATTCATGATGGCAAATTGAATTTAGTAATATCCACTAATGGAGAGGGGGGGAGAGAGAGAGAGAGAGAGAGAGAGAGAGAGAGACTGCTATTTAAGGTAATTCCTTCAATTTTATGCTATTCACCTCCATCAAATAACCACAGCACAAAAAACATCCCCTGAGAAATGAATCAGTATTGCCCAATAGCCCAATAGGATGCCCATTTAATAAGTGTTAGCCCTGCAACCCTCATATCCAGGAGGAACCCTTTACCTAGAAATTATTTTACAAACAGCTGGTCTAAATCATTATTACAATGTCAATTTCAGACACAGACATAACATATTTTTTATTAAAAATATAACTGACATTTGCTACAATAGGTTTTCATGTTGTGTAATGAGAACACATTGTCCTCACAGAAATTGGTTTCATATTGCTTAAAGCTACAGGATTTCTCTACCGTAGAAAAAAACTATTGCAAGCTACTTGCGGAAGAACATTTCGTAACGTGGGTTGTGCTGCGCCTTATTTCACTGTGCAGATTAATCTTACGGCTGTGTGTGCCAAGTATTCACAACTCTGAGGGTATAATTATCTGTGCCTTTATCAGTATTACAGAAGTGTTATGAGAATAAAATAACTTTATTGTGCACATGAACCTGACTGTCACAGTTACTGAGTGCCAGATTAAAGCGCAAAACCTCTCAACAAGAACTTGTCTTTTAGCTAGCGCTGGCCGGCTCTGCCTGTGTCTCGCCGAAGCCGCGGTGTAACTGTGCTCGTTCTGCAGGATAATAAACAGCACATAACCTACAGAATGCTAGTCACCTAACGTTAGCTAGCTAGATAAAATATAAACTCTGGTTGAATGAAAAAGGGTTGCGACGCTGTAATCTGAATTGAATATGAAAATTAATTTAGTGGCTTCCCCCCGAGGCTCTGTGCATCTCCGAGGTCAATGTTAGAGAGCTAGCCCGCTAAATCTAGCTAGCTAAAATATAGTGTAAAGAACAAAACTATCTAAGTCTGGTCACTTCTGATGTGTGTATTTGTATTACCTGATCTGTGTTCTCTGTGTATTTTGTTATCTAATCTGTGTATTTTGTTATCTAATCTGTGTATTTTGTTCTCCAGTCTGTCAAAAATGTTTCCCATGAGACAGATAGTGTTTGCACGCTAACCCAAACC
>JAOUQW010061726.1:0-14382 GCA_028565825.1 Olivaichthys viedmensis
TTGTAGAATCTACACCAAGGTTCATTGAAGCTGTTCTGGAGGCTTGTGCTTTCCCAAACACCTCACTAACACACTTTGTTGGTTTTTCCTTTCATTTGTCACCCGTCTGTATACTCTATTGAAGTTTTGTCAGTGATTTGAGTAGGTCCTTTGCATTTTTGCACGCTGCACTGAGAAATAATGTTTATTTTATTATTTATAGCGATACAGCATAGCACACTGGATTTCAAGAGTTTGAAATTGGCAACTAAAAGTTAGTGTGTGTATATGTATAAAGTTTATCTATATACTTCTTTTACAAGCTTGGATATGCAAAGAAAAGAATTTCATTGTCCTGTAATATAGAATGACAGTGAAGGACAATCAAATCATCTGTAAATGAAGAAATTTTAGACGTGTTCTGCACTGTAGACGATTTCAGAATCACAGTGAAAGCTGCGTAGCATTGAGAATGGTGTTACGATGATGATGTTAATTTTGTTGAATTCATTTCCCGAATGCCTCGTATTTGAAAAGCGCGAATCAAATCTCGAGGTGGAGAAATGACTATACATAGATAATTGCATGACGTTATTTATCATTTAATAGCTCATGGTTTTCTGCAAAATTCTTAAAATACGAAATAAAATGGCTACAAATCCCTTTTTGTCGCCAGACTTATAAGGTTCAGATAAACAGTTTGTACGTTTTTAGTGAATAAAATAATGAGTGCTGTCTGAAATACGGCAGGTGATTCTAAACTTTTGAACGGTTGTGTAACTCTTTTAGATTTCTTCAGCACAGTGTACCGTCACACTGGCAGCACATCCAGCACATCGTCCCAGATGAATCCTTGATTCATATCTCATTAATTACGCTGATTCTTTTCCTAAAATGGCATCTGTTCTATAATCTGAGTGTTATTGCAGAACATGAGCCTGGGTGGAAAGGCAGGATGGGGAGAAACTGAACAGAGCGCTGGAGTTTTGACAATGTGTTAGTCGAAATATGAAAGATCATCAGCCTTCTGTCTTTAGAGAGGCCGCCAAAAAAACGCAAAACCAACTCATTACAAAGTCTTGTTTTTTTTTTGTTTTTTTTCAGAGGGAAGCTTCTTGTTTACAGGATTGCGGTCGAGTGTTGATTTGTTTCAATAAGATTGTGTCTCTTGCGGTTAAGAGGAAAAATCAACCGCTTGTATAAGTTGCTTGAAAACAACTGCACTTCTCACAGCCTTTCTTGAACTTTACGCTGGTTTATGGAAGGATTCTTGTGGAAAAATGATTTTCTCTTAAAAAAAAAAAAGAAGAAGCTTTTTCTGATCTGGATCAGCGTTGGTAACTTTCTCTAATAGAAATGCAGTGTTGTTGGATGGATGAACGATTTGCAATATGGACTTTAAATGGCTCTGCTCAGAGTATCCGACTCTTTTATGGACTCATAATGCAGGTAAACCCAAGCGTCCCTGTTAGTAATTCAGGTTTCACGCAGTTTAACTGAAAAATATTTCAGATATTTCCTCAGATATGATGTGTAGCTTTCAGGATCTTCAAAGTCTGGTAGTCAGTATAGTAATTTATCCTTACTCTCTGTGAAGAGGTGGATCACATTGGAGACTCCTCTTCAATATAGCTTCAGCGCCATCGTTGGAGTCCATTAGAGAAAGAAAGTACAGTCTCATCACAAATACACCAGCTCACCCCCGCACCCTTCACCAACATACACAGACTTATTCAGAGCTGCTCTATATCAGTGTAATATTCTCTCTTCATATTGAACGTCCTTGATGCTAAAAGTCCAGGCTATTATAACTTAGAACCTTCACAGCTCACCGATATACCACTTTATTTCCATGTTTCAGTGTGATGCACAGAGCTCAACTGCAAGTAGTACTTTGACCTTGACTAGGATGTTGTAAGGACTTTGACAAAACAGCACAAGGGTCTTGTTTCTCAGTGGACTCCAAATAGTTTTAGCGGTGATTTGATTAGATCTTTTTTGTTTGTTTTGTTTAGTTTTGAAGCCATAAAATCCTCTCTCTTTTCTCTTCATTAGACTCTTAAGTGCGATGTGCTGTAACCTGGACTCCCTCCTGCTCCTGGAGTCCCAGTATAAGCTCTCGGACGTTCTGCTCCAGAGTCAGAAGGACAACGTCATCGAGTCCCCCTCTGGCCAAGAGTATGTGCTGCAGTCTTACACACTTAAGTCCTCGTCGCTTTCTGGGAATTGACAGTTTAATATATTGAGATGATGTCAGCGAAGAGCCGGTATCAGCCATCGTGAGATGATTATAATAATAACATCTGATCGTGGGCATGTTTTTTCGACGGTCAGTCTACATGACTCTTGTGATTATAATCTGATTTGCACACAAGTGTAATATTATACTATTTGCATCCTGGTTGTCATTCAGAAGTCCAGCCATTTAAATAAGTAGTCCAGTCAAAAATGTAAAAAGTTTACAAAATGGTACATTTTTCGCTGATGTAGTCAATCAGCAAAGACATGTTTGGAGTCTGATGCTTGCTTCTTTGGCGTTGTACTGTGTACTATTAAGCTCATATAGCTATGAGCTTAATGTTGCTTGGTGACCCAAAAATGCTGCCATCTTCTGCAAATCTCCACCCGTAATCCTTGGAGAAATTTTTGCCTCTCTAACCATCCTCCTCACTTTGCGTGGGGGCAAAATACACTTGCGTCCTCTTGCAGGCTGGTTCATTACAGCTCTGGTTGTTTTAAACTTCTTGATTATCGCCCTAACAGTGGATATGGGTATTTTCAGGTGTGTAGCTAATTTTATAGCCATCGCCTGATTCATGAAGGTCACCACACTTTTGTCTTTTCATTTGTGTATTCTCTAATTTTCCCCATGTTAATGAATGACTACGGGAATTTGGCCTCCGTGTCACCTCATATTTGTACCCCAGTGAAACAGGAAGTCATGGATGGCCACTCAAGAGTTCCTAAACACTCAGGTGAACTTAAAGAAAAGTAAAATATGAATGAGAACTGAAGTTTGCTTCTTTAGCGTTGTACGAATGATTAATGCTGCTAACAAGTAAGGGAAGCTTATAGTATTGTGCAAACTCCATGCCTAAATGATCACACACTTACTGGAAACCAGTAATTGCTCTTTAATTGTGAGTTTATCTGAAACATACCTCCTTATGTGGTGTCTGACACTGTATGACACACTGTTATGGATAAAAATGGACAAAAGGACATCACTGAGCTAATTTGGTATCACTCCGCACCAGCATCAGACTCGGAGAGGAGGTGCGGCTTTCAGATTTCCCAAGTTTGAGGGCAGAATTTGTGTTAGAAGTGATTCAGATGACATCGTTCTAATTTGTTTTGTTCCAGACTTACTCTGCTATTTATTGTACACACCGTACTAGCCAAACAATGTTTTTGAGGCGAGTGTGTGATGATTTAGGCATGCAGTTTGCACAATGTTAGGCTGGAGGCCTTACTTGTTAGCTACAGTAGCTTGGTAGCTCCAGTGCAAAGCTAATGAAGCAAAGTTCAGACACCAAACATGTCTTGACTGTGACTACATTTGGGCTAAGGGAAGATTGTGTAAATGTAATATTTGACCAGAAAGTTCCTGTAATTCCCGTACTTGTCTAATTATATGTGATTTGATAATTGTTTGCACCTGTTAATGGCGTATGTCTAACTGAAGGATTTAAGCCCTCGTCACTTCCTGATAAAGAACAGTCTAATAAATTAAAGTGATGTCAGCTAATTGCCGATACCAACCAAAACCCAAAATAATAGCTTTGCCCTTTATCGGTGTGCATAATTTCTTATGTTAGACATGGCATAACTGGAGGAATGTAACAGCATACAGTGCTGTGCAAAAGTCTTAGGCACATGTAAAGAAATTCTGTAAAGCGTTTAAATGCTTTAAAACATTTTCTTTTAAAAAATAATAAATGTCAAAGTTCCTGAATATAAAGAACTACTATAAAGAGCAGTAAACAGTAAAAAACTAAAATCAGTGTGTTGGTGTTTCGCAGCCTTTGTCTTTAAACCTGCATCAATTCTCTTAGACACACCGTCGTGCAGTTTTATAAGGAAATCGGCTGGTAGGTTGTTCCAAGAATCTTGGAGAACTTGACATAGTTCTTCTGCAGAACTTAGAACTGCAGAACATCAAATAAACTACTCAGTGTCTGGGTTTGTTTGATGTAAATTTATTTGATGTTAATTTGGATGGTGTTGGGGTTTAATGTCAATTTAGATGGTGTTGGGGTTTGTTTGATGTTAATTTGGATGGTGTTGGGGTTTGCTGTTAATTTGTACAATAGTGGCTCAGTGGTTAGGGCACTGGGCTACTGATCAGAAGGTCGTGGGTTCAAGCCTCAGCGCTGCAACTGTTGGGCCCTTAACCCTCCCTGCTCCAGGGGTGCTTCTTGGCTGACCCTGTGCTCTGACCCCAGCTTACCGATATGTGAAGAAAGAATTTCATTGTACTCTACTTGTATATGTGACAATAAAAGGCATTCTATTCTATTAATTGGGGTTTGTTTGATGTTAACTTGGATGGTGTTGGGGTTGAGAGTTCCAGTGTTGTTCATCAGTTCAGTTTTGTGTGAGGTCTCATTTGAATTTATTACAGGAAGCTGGATCATATGGTTAAACACTGTGGAGGCAGCTGATTGGCCGGTTCTGCCCACTCACTGCACCAGCTAACTCAGCAAAAAGCTAATTTACATTAGGATATTTGTAGCCGCACGTTCTGCTCTCAGCCTGTCCACTCTCTGGATCTTCTTTTCTGTATTTACTCATGCAGAACACAAACATGGGGAATATATCCATCTATTATATATTACTTTTCCCCATCACTTGCTTTTCTCAAATGTAACCACTGAGACGTGACAAAACTATCCGTCAACACCTTACCATGCATCTGTTTTATGTGTCCATGCTGACTCAAGGCAAAATATTTAATCAAAATAATATGTTCATCCATTTTCAAACAAATCTGTTTAAAAAAAAAAGTGGTTTCAACACCAACAGTGTTGAAACAGATCTTGCATCATAAAAATACAACATGGTACAAAAAAAGTGACAATCTGCTTGTTTTCTATCTATCGATTTGTCTATCTTGTGCTATTATGAACTAATTATCCATTTCTACACTCTTAGAAAAAAAAAGGTCAAATCTAGGGTCCCTCTGGGGGAACCCTTAAAGGTTCCATGAAGAACCCTACAACAGAATGTTTCCCTATCAGATAAGGTTTTGAGTAAGAACCCTTTTAGGAAGCTAGGAACCCTTAACTATCCAAAAAAACTATTGAAGAACCCTTGAAAAAACCTTACCCTAAGACACCACAGAACTCCAGCCCAAAACCACAAGAACTTCTCAATGGACTTTTACAGAACCATAACAATCAGCATCCCTCCAACTCTAGACCATGAAGACAAAAAAAAAATGTCCTCACTACACCAATAGAAACCCTGATCCACAGTTACCTCACTACACTGTGGTTCCTCCATGTTTATAGACTTCTTCATTTACGGTGTAGTGCTGATCCGTCATTCTGTATTGATTAGATTGTTCTTCTGTTCTTCATGCCTACAATTCATCACTTTGTTCTTCTAAAATTGCACCATTTCGGAAATTTAATTCCAGGAGAGACCTTCCACTCTGGGGAGGCTGAACTGAGCAGGCAACAGGTGATGAAGGTGATGAATTGCAGAGATGAACAATAGAAGATCAACAGAAGATCTAATCAATATAGAATAATGGATTATCACTACACAGTAAAGGACAAAGAACGCCCAAAAACATGGAGGAACCATGATGTAACAGTTCCTCAGGTCAGGACTCTACACCTGAGGGCCAAAGGACTACAATGTCTACATTCTGGAAGTCAGATTTTTCCCCAGAGCTGTGGCCCTCACAGAGGTCACTTGTCACTTTAGCCTGCACAGTTATTTCACCAGTACAAATGTACAATGTACAAATCACTTTATTATTTCACAATTCCAACATCTTTTTGGTACTATACTGTATTTAATATTGTACAGATCACTTAAATTTTGCACATCTTGCACATATGTACATATTCAAGATTCTTTCATACCCCCATTCCATCGTAATCCTGTAGCTCATACTATGTATCTTATTTATCTTGGGTTATTTTTTTACTCTCATATCCATTCTTGTACTTCTTACATGCTTGTAAATTGTCCAGTGTTGTATGTTTAGTCACATGTGCACTCGCCAAGACAAATTCTTCATATGTGTAACACACCTGACAATAAAACTGAACATTCTGACTCTGATTCTGACAGCTGGGGACACTTGAGGAGCAGAGGAGGATGTCCATGTCAAACTGGAACAAACCATATCTGAACAGGGGGGAGGGTGGTTCTGTGACACCACCAATCACCTACCTACTGAAGTCATTAATAATGAAGAACTAAATTACATACACTCAGAAAAAAGGTTAAATCTACCATCCCAAGGTTCCAAGTAGAATCATTTCAGAGAGCTAGAACAAGAGAGACAGAGAAATTGAGAGACAGAAATAAAGAGCAATTGAGGAAAGAATGAGGTTGTGAGAAAAAAAAGCAAGACAGAGAACCCTAAAGGAACCCCTTTTTCTAAGAGTGTAGGAGTGAGTGCCATTAATTTGGGGATCACTGTGTTTTCCTTTGTTTTGGTTTAATAGGGAAAAAGGGTGTCACACACACGCAGCCTCGCGCTGCGTTGCCGTGGCCTACTGTTTGTGTTTGTCCCCATCTGCGTGTCATTTGTCTGCAATTAGCAATATTTAAGAAGTCCTTCAGTTTTCCGTCCAGTTTGTTCCTGAATGTTTAATGTTACGTGTATTGTATGTTAATGTATAGTGTTAAGAATAAATGTTCAATGTTATCACGACTTGCGCCTGTGTCCTGCCTGCGCCGCTACACACTGTGACAAAGGGTAGTTTTTTTTGGATTAGGGTACACTGTTAGAAAAAACCTCTTAAATCTAGAACCCTTAAGAGCTCTTTAGTTGTCTATCTGGGGGAACTCTTAAAGGTTCTATGAAGAACCCTACAACAAAGTGTTTTCCCATCAGAAAGGGTTCAATGTAGAACCTTTTTAGAAAGATAATAACCCTTTAAATATCCAAGAAAGCCTTGAAGAACCCTTTAAGAACACATTTTTGTCCCTCTTGCACCCTAAAGGGCTCTTTGTTGTGTTCCACATAAAGAACCCTTAAAGGTTCTATATAGAACCCTATAACACAGGGTTTTCTTTCTATCAAGAAGGATTCCAAGTAGAACCCTTTTAGGAAGTTAATAACCCTTAAGTATCCAAGGAATCCTTGAAGAACCCCTTAAGAACATGTTTTTGTACATCTTGCACCCTAATTTCTGTCAGAAATCTTTTCATCTATGTTTTAATACACGAGCAGGTCTTTGTTTTTTGTTTTGACCTTCACTTTTCACACAATGGTTCTAACATTTAACTGGGTTTTTTTAGAAAGAAAAAAAAAGTTGTAGCTTCATGGAACCACTACGTTCCCTCCTAAATCACTCGACACCAGAAGCTAGCGAGGCAAAAGTACAGTGTGAGCAGCGCTTTACTCATTTAAAGAACCATTCAGACTTATGGAAATGTTCTACCAGTTCATAAAGACTCTCAGTTGTAACACAGACACAGAACAAAAGAACAATGTGTGTCTTTGTAAAGCAGCGTTTTAGCTACAGTCTGTCCAAAAATGAGAGATTTTCCAATAAATGAGGCCACAGCGTGATTAAAAAAGGTTTAGACTCTGAGGCTGAATTAAAAACTCATGGAGCAGCTCGAGACAAAGAGGAAAGTTGATTAATGCGGTTCTGCACAGTGTTTATTGTTCTCTCCTCATTTCTCCGCTGATATTGGGAGCTTCACTTCTTCCCGACGCAATACGATGACAGCATTAGAGATTCTTCTAAACCTCGCGATGATTTGCCGTGCTAATCTCCAGCACACGCTGCATGCTAACATCCTCACCATGTTTAATATTTCAGTGCTCAGTCACGGAGAAGCGAATCACAGACGCTGCGCGACGGATTTAGAGCCTCAGCATCACCACACGCCATGATTTCAGTGCTATATATATGACAGATTAGATTTTTATTTATGAGGTGGTGGGAAACATCATGACTGAGCAAATCGTATCGTTCAGATTTCTGTGTTTTTAGTTTAATAATGACTTTCTAATTAACTCTACAGATTAAACAGAATTAGAGAGGAGTGATATAATAACGCTTAAATGCTGAGTTCAGTCTGAGACACGGTGAGACACGTGAGAGAGAGAGACGGGAAATCAGGATTGCAGCTAGACAGAGAGAAAGAGAGAAAGACAGGAAAAGTAAGATGGATGAACAAGGGAGACACAGAGAAGGAAGAAGAGGAAGAGCAAGAGATACTGAAAAAGACAGAGAGGGAAAGAAAGATGGACAAAGAGAGAGAGACAGAAACACAGACAGAAAAGGAGAGTGAGGGAGAGATAGAAAGAGAGGGAAAGAAACAGAGAAAGAGATAGAGAGCTAGTAAAAAAGACAGAGCGAAACATATGGAAAGGGAAAGACAGAGAAATAGAGTGAGACCGAAGAAGGAAAGAAGGAGAGCGTGAGAGAGAAAGCAAGACAGAGATGAATAGAGACAGAGAGGGAAAGCATGAGAGAAAGACACAGAGAGCAAGAGAAAGAGACAGACAGGCAGACAGACAGACAGACAGACAGACAGATGGACAGATGGACAGAAAGGGAGGGAGGCAGACAGACAGGGAGGGAGGAAGACAAACGGACAGACAGGGAGGCAGGGAGAGTAGCTCTTATTTTTCATGCACAGAGTGAGCGAGTCAGCAACACACACACACACACACACACACACACACAGAGGTAAAACGTCTCAGTCAGATACTCAACCTTTCCTCTGTAAAGTAACCTTGGGTTTGAGAAAGGTGCTATATAAATGCACACACACACACAGCACAATTACCGTGTAACGATGTCTTAAAGAGAAACCCTCTGTTGTGCACAGAACCGTTAAGGGTTCCTCCAGAGGAACAAATCCTGGAATCTTTAAGGGTTATGGATATAACCTTTTTTTTCTGAGGTAATAGTGGAGGAAATGTATTTCCCAGGAAAGATTCTTCTTTATTAATTGATTTTTAATTTAACCCTTAAACTCATGGAGGCTTCACAAACCGAAATCATCACACACTCACCTCTATAGTTTCATAAAATCTCATTTACAAAATAATAGTCTTTATTAAACTTTATTATCATCTGAATCACTTCTACTATACAATCTCCACCTTCAGACATTAGGCCACGCCCCCTACCTGAGTCTGAGTCTGATGCTGGCGCGGAGTGACACCAAACTATGTGCTGAGGAAGAAAGTGATTCAGCTTCAAGATTTTGTGCTTCGACTCTTTTTATCTCTGTGCCATCCTTTTGTCCATGTTTATAGATAATAATGTGTCATACAGTGTGTGTGTGTGTGTGTATAAGTGTGTGTGTGTGTGTGTGTGTGTGTGTGTCAGAAAGCACATCAACAAGAACAACTCCACAAAGCCCGTTGAGGAGATGCCCCTGTGGAAGGATTTACACATGCACATTTACTGCACCATGCTAAACTGGAGGCTATAAGCTGACATGACCTGTTAGCTACATTAGCCTCGTAGCTTCAAAGCAAAACTAAAAAAGTAAACTTCAGACATCAAACACATCAAACACATAAAAGGGACACTGTGGACAATTAAATGATGACAATGAGAATGATGTGGTGTTTATTAATAAATGGTGTATTTATAACGCCATCACGACAGACTCATCACAGCTCCGTCACTGTTTCAGTGTGAGGTGTGAAACTCGCTCTGCAGCAGAAACAGATGGTGGACGCTTGTGTGTCAAGTGCTAATGAGTCGGACAGCAGGGTTGCCAGATTAAACACAGTGATTACACACAGCTTTAAACCCAGGCCCAGTTCACTGTAAGGCCTGAACAAAACACAACTACCAAATCAACCTGTCTTCTGTTCAACACTGCATACTGGATAAAATAATGAGCTCCTACACCTTCTGTAGTGCACTCTGTAGGGTCCCTACTGCCTGTAGTGATTATGAAATAATATTCCTACATCCTATGTAGTGCACTATAAACTCTTATCCACCCGACAGTGCAGTGCGACTCGGCAAATCAACCGTGATTCTGCATTTCGTCATTATTTCCATTGATGAGGGAATCAAGCTAAAACCAAAAGAACCGAACAAGGGGCATGTGGGCGGAGCTAGAAACAGTGCAGCTCACTGATTGGTCATACACAATGGTGACAGAATGGTCCTGATTAACGTCTGTGGCTAGCGGACAGTAGAGCACAGTGATGTTCAGTAGTAGTGTAGTGACTGTCTGCTAAACTTTCTCTCTCTTTAATCATCTCCTTTTTCTGCTGGCTTCAGGAGGAAACGTCACAATTCATTTATAAAATGTATTTATTCACCCCCAGTCATGTTTTCCAGCCACTACTGATCTCAATTTAACATTTCTTACCCGTGATCCTCGTACATTCCACCATCTTCAAGTGAGACCCAATCCCAAATGGCTTCCTATTCACTACATTTGCTCACTACATAGGATATTACATAATGGGGCTGTACACCCTATTTAGTGCCCCACATATAGTGTAGAATAGTGTAGAACGCCGTTTGAGATTCAGCCACAGAAAAGTTTGTTGTATTTTGATCTCATCTGATAAAGTTTGCTTTTGAAATTCTCTCAGATTAAAGTATTGGCACCCTCAGCTTCATTTTGGTCACTCACCGCCAGTAAAACGAAGTTGCTGTGTCTCATGTTTTAATAGTTCACCCTGTGAGGGAGACATGGTACATCGCCACACACATTTATTTATTTATTTTTATTTGACCCCTTTTTCTCCCAATTTTAGTCATCACAAATTCCATCAAATTCCACAAACTCCTATCGCACGACAGCCACCAACTGGGGGAGGGGGAGGGCTAGCACATGTTTCCTCTGAAACACGTGAAGCCAACTACCGCATCTTTATGAACTGCTGCTCATGCAACGTCACAGGGCAGTCCCTTGGAGGAAAGCATGCATGAGCTTCCATATGCATGAGCTCACAGATGCATGAGCTCACAGATGCATGAGCTCACAGATGCATGAGCTCACAGATGCCTATGATTGGCTGGTGCCGCTTTTTGATTGGCAGGAGAGAAAGTGTAATGCCGTCCCTCCCACCCAGAGAGCAGGGCAAATTACGCTCTTTTAGACTCCCGGCACGGATGGCTGTGACATCGTCGGGGCTCGAACTAGCGATCTCCAGACAATCGGGCAAACGCTTTACTGTTGCGCCACTCGGGAGCCCACCACACACATTTTAGTGTAAAATGAGTTATGCATGGTTTCATTTCAAAATAAATTTTATCTTACGAATCATCAATTGTGCCTATCACTAGTCATCACTTGAGAACCTCCAGAGAGGCTCATCCTACTTTCACAGGTAGAGTTATGTGATGGGAAACAGACACAGGGACTTGGCCAGGATACGGATAGTCCTGGGTTTGGATTTCATGCCGTACCGTGTCTGGAACGCCGGAAACAGAACCCAGAACCCAGGACGGTCCCCCACGGACTACCACAGACAGCAACCACAACAGACAGAAAAGACCATATAATCGGGCGGGTGGGCTCAACTGTGTGTGTCATTAGGAAATTCAAATAAATTGATTCCTTGATGCATCGTGATTCTCTCACGAACAATCCGATGCACAAAACGTCAATCAGACTTTTTACACAGGTTTATGCATGAATGTGTGATGAAAAATAAACAGGGTTTAACTAAAATTTTGTGCATGAGTGTGTGTTCATGCTGGCCCTTGGGTCAATGTTGCATCCCACTATTACAATTTAGCTTCATGCTTCATATATAAGTGCACTACATAGGGAATGAAATAAAGTTCCTTCCCTCCCACTATTTAGTGCACTATATATCCATTAGGAGGCATTTGGGAGTCAGGCTCTGAATTAGTATTGATCTACTCTGTCTCATTCTCACACACACACACACACACACACACACACAAAGGCAAACACAAATACACACGCACACACACACACGCACACGCGCGCGCACACACACACACACACACACACACACACACACACATCTTGCCATCTCTCAGGGTTGTGTAACACACATACACACATTCCTTCACTCCTCTGTTATTCCCTCTCTCTCCATCCACTGCTGATCAACCAAATCAGATCCCCCCGCTCTCTCTCTTGCTCTCGCTCTCTCAGCTTGTCAGAGAAAAGCAAAGCTGCTTCTAATTAAGGCGGACCCTCAGCTTTATTAGCCAGCAGCACTGCTGAAGAGATTTATACTTCAAAGAGAGAGAGAGAGAACATGCATGAGATAATTGCATGCGAAAGTGATGCAATAAAGTTTTGGAAAATCTGCACTGCCAGGCGTTCGCTAATCTCGAGTTTGATACCTGTTCATTAGCATTAAACATTTTTCTTTTGTCTGTCAAATATTAAATTAAAAGTCATACACAAAGTGGCAAACAACAACACTGCTGTACATGATCCACTCATACCAGCGCCACACACACACACACACACACACACACACTACCATGTCAGTGTCACTGCTGTACTGAGAATGAACCACCACCCAAATAATATCTGGTATAGAGGGGGGCCAATACTTTGTGCAGAGTAACAGATGAGCTCCAGTCAGTAATTGTACACCTATAAAGTGACCTGTATGAAGGTGGAATTGAGAAAGGGGACAATAAGTGTATAATATTTAATATATGAAGTGTCCAGACAGACCTCCACGTTCAATATCACGAACAGCACCATGGACAGAACCAAAGACAGCAAAACGTTCAGCACCACGGACAGCACCACGCGCAATGCCACATTCAGCACCACGGACAGCAACACGTTCAACACCACGTGCAATGCCACGTTCAGCACCACGGACAGAAACACGTTCAGCAACACGGACAGCAACACGGACAGCACCACGGACAGCGCCACATTCAGTACCACGGACAGCACCACGGGCAGCACAGCGGACAGAAACACGTTCAGCACCACGGGCAGCATAGCGGACAGAAACACGTTCAGCACCACGGACAGCAACACGGACAGCACCACGGACAGCGCCACATTCAGTACCACGTTCAGCACCACGGGCAGCACCACGGACAGCACAGCGGACAAAAACACGGACAGCGCCACATTCAGTACCACGGACAGCACAGCGGACAGAAACACGTTCAGCACCACGGACAGCAACACATTCAGCACCACGGGCAGCATAGCGGACAGCACCACGGACAGCACCACATTCAGTACCACGGACAGCACCACGGACAGCACCACATTCAGTACCACGGACAGCACCACGGACAGCACCACGCGCAATGCCACGTTCAGCACCACGGACAGCACCACGCGCAATGCCACGTTCAGCAACGCGGACAGCAACCGGATAAAACCGCGGTTTTGTTTAAAAGATCTGTAGACCATATGTTAACCTGACTGCAAAATGTGTGCAGTTACTTAGTTTTTTTTTTTTTTTTATAAAGATAAGCCAAAACTACAGCCGACTCTTTTTGGCACATCTTTTTGTTTATTGGTTCCCTGTTTGATATGTTTTTCATATGCCGGCTCGACTCACAGTCTCCTCAGAACCATTCTGTACCCCCTAGTAGTGCAGTGTCCTACAATTATTATTTACTTACAACTGCGTGATCAGCGGTGGTTCTTTTTCTTTTAGATATAGTGGTTGGTATGTGATCTGTTTTTGGCCCAGAACCCAAACGCTGTGAAAATGTGGCTGCTTATTCTGGCCCACAATACACTTTGGCCCATGTGTTAGGTCTGCTATCTGGGAAATGAGAATATAAAACCAGAGAGAAGCTTAGGAGATTCCCCTGCTTAGTTCAGCCATTTCTACTCTTTAATTAGAATTGGCAGTGACAAAATGGCTTTGGATTGGCCAATATATATCATGTTGGGCTAGTGTATAATGAATTGGGAAGGTGACAAACTGTGGCTGAAGATCTGGCAATCCCATATATATATATATGTATGTATGTATGTATGTATGTATGTATATATATATATATATATATATACACACACACATACTGCATAAACAGTTTAATTTGTGGTTGCTCCTTTTGGAACCAACAACTATATTTAGTTGACTACATTCTTCCATATTTGGTGGTGGCTCAGTGGTTGGGGCACTGGGCTACTGATCAGAAGGTCATGAGTTCAAGCCTCAGCTCCACCAAGCTGCCACTGTTAGGCCCTTGAGCAAGGCCCTTAACCCTCCCTGCTCCAGGGGCGCTGTATCATGGCTGACCC
>JAOUQW010061791.1:0-14376 GCA_028565825.1 Olivaichthys viedmensis
CGAGAGACTCCAATCAGCAAAAGTAGTGTCAAAAGAAGGCTAGCTAGTAGTGCTCTCAAAGGACGAGTAGCGTCTCTTAACTTCTCAGGAAGGGAAACAAGGCTAAACGCTTGGCATGGGCTAAGAAACACCAGCATTTCACAGTGGATCACTGGAAAAAAGTCCTATTTACTGATCAATCGAAGGTTGAGATTTATGGCAGTAACAGAAGGGTTTATGTAAGGAGATGTACATGAGAGGGGTGGTTATTTCTTTATTATGTTAAATCACCTACATGCAGGCTTGTCACAATTATAAAATTTGGGCTGACGATATAAGATGATCAGACTCATAAAATAAGCATAACAGCCATTTATCAAGATTGAACATGTAAGTAAATAAAGGTGTGTACAGAGAGAAGACATTATTAACATATTAACCTATTGCTATAGCAAAAACTATGCAAATAAATTATGTACTATTTTCTACTGATGTACTAGATCTGGTCATATACAGCACGTCAGCTCAAATAATTGCGATTCGGCGATTATGTAATAATTGTGACAGGCCTACCAACATGATCACCAATTTGCCTTCCATTCATTTGCCCTTTTTAATAAATATCTTTAATAAGTAACGTTAAATATAAAAGTATATACCTTTACAGTTTGAACATCAATTATAAAGTGCCATCATTTTTCAGTTTGATGATGATTATTATTAATTATTTGTGGTGCAATAAGAACTATCCAACAAATATTTGGTCTTGGACTTTAGAGTTAAATCGCTCTTTGTTTTCTTCAGCTTCCGAGATGAAAAAAATCAGACTTAAGATCTATACAAATGTCTCGGGCTTCAAAGCATCATTTCTCAGAAGGATCTGACACGATGTCTGTGCTGATTAAAAACATTATTCAAACACACTAACACACAGAGTACAGGGAATTTGTCTAAAGGCTTTTCTTAGTAGATAAGGCAATGTTATATAAAACAGCTCACACTACTGAGCTATTAAACACATTAAAGAAGGAGCTAAACTAAGCTCACAAGCTTACAGACAAGACCCACAGCAGCCCCAAGAGCAGTAAAGCACTCAGTTGACTCGCTTTTCCCACAGCGGAGTTAAAGAGACGGATTCGTCCCTCCACGACTGGATGAACCCTCTGCCTCTCTGTGATGTAGCGAGCAATGACGGCTATGTCGAGGTCACCTGTGGGGAAATCAAACGTTATCTACACCCATGAACAAGTGACGACACCTGAGGATGTTTGTTTTTCTAATCATGAGTTCTGTCTGGAATTCATCCTGTATTTTGCCTGCAACAATGAAAAGAAACAAGCATTTGCCAATATTTTGACTGATTTTTACTACACTTAAAGATAAAGATTTAATCAAAGAGTCTAAAATTGACGTCAGACAGAAAACATTAGCGGTGATATCCATTTATTAATTCCCTGGCTGTACTGTTTATTTGATCTAATCATGAGACGTATTAACAGTTCTGTCTAGAATAGATCCTAAAGAAAACATGTAGGCGTTTTCCTACATGTCTAGGGCATCTTTCCAAATCAGAATAACCCTGAGGCTATTTGAGGGGAGCACAACTGACTGCATCCATCAAATTTTATAAGCATTACACTGCTCTTCCACACTTACATTTAGATGATATATTATGATTTTCCTGCTGTTTATTTATATATATATATATATTTATAATTGTTGCTATTATTATTATTATTATTATTCCGCTCTTTCTTTGATATTCCTTTGTTAATATGTTAATAATAGTTCTTGCCATTCCTGTGATGCTTTGGCAATACTGTAACTGTATATGGTCATGCCAATAAAGCTTATTGAATTGAACTGAATTGATACAAGAGGTCATTTTATGAAGAATGGATTTATAATCAAATAAAGTTACCAATGGAGCTCTCTTCTTACACTGAGAGAATGATATCTCACTTTTTTATACCGAACACAATGACGTCAAGAATTTCACAGTTTGAACCTAAGAGCTGAAATGATAAATGGTATAAAGCATAGAGAAGAGCAACATGCCTGTAAATTATATCTCCACAGTCAAGTATCTAACCCTAAAGTCATAACCTAACAGTAAGCTAACAACAATATTTAAAACATTTAATCCACAGATTTGAAACACACAAGTGCCGAACAGCTAACATTGGACTCGAGGTAACAGACGTATTTACCATTACTGTCTCGAAATCATACTGGATTTTGTCTGCCATAACAAACTCTCAGTATTTTTCCTCCAATATTTCCCTTTTGAAAAGTGTTAAAATATTTTAGTCACTAGTCTAAAACAGGGGCCAGACAGAAAACACCGGAGGTGGCATCCATACTTCAACTTCCTGTGTGTGTATTGTTTATTTTCTATTATCATGAGACGTACAATATTTATCAGCTCAGTCTAGAAATCATACTTCATTTAGTCAGTACTAATGAATTTAGTTTTCTTATGAAAGATGTTTTCTACATTTGCCACAGACTGTAGTGAGGGCCGAATATACTTCTGTAAGCATACATACAAAAAAAAAAGAATTCTGATCTAAACTTTGTGTGTATGTTTTAAATATGCACTGATTTGTCAGTTTATTACTTACAAGATCAGTAAACCTTCTAAACTGGTAGCTCTGAAAAGTGTAAGACTGTGGTTTGCATGTATTCTAACTCACCACTGTCATGTCTGAGCTTATTCTCCTTGATCATGGTGAAACCATCTCCTCCATCCACTAGATAGGACGGAATGACCACTTTGTAGGTTTTATTTCGGTCCAGGGGCTCATAGTGCGGCACTCTACACTCAGTGCACAACACGCTCACCTTCTTCACTCGCTCACCGGCGGGCTTGGTGAGGTCATACTCTAACTGAAACCCTGCAAAGACACAAACACCATGAGGACTAGCGACACTGGCCAAAGTGTTTGCATCATAAAAACATATCAGGACAGATAAGGACCCTGTCCTTAAAAAATAAGCTCAGAGCTTGTGAGATGGGAAGTTTGTAAGCTTTTGAGAAATCAGGTCAGTTTTGCAAACAGGAAGTGTGATTGTGAGGAAAAGAGATAAAGAGACAACGTGCTCTTCTGCTAATTCAATGTTTATTTTCTTGAGCTTTTTTTCTTTCCACTGAAAAAACATTAAAAAAAAAATTATGTATAGATATCAAGGACACTCATGGGCGCTGTGTTAATTCCACTAACTAATTTATTAGTCAACTTGATGCAGGTAGGCAAAATCACTGTAAATCCACTGTTGGATTTACCAGTATTCTAGAGTAAGAGTACATAGTCTTATGTACAATTTCAGACAGATGTCCAAATGGAGCAAGCATTGTTAGCCTCTCATAATGAGATAGAAGTGATTTAGCTTTCTAAAGTCGAAAAGAAAGAAAAAAAAAGATGTCAGATTAAGTCCCAAAAGCTGGGGTGAGTTAGTGGGTTAAATGATTGTGGCTTGTGGCAAACAAGTATTAAAGTTCATCCTTAATTGTGTTCTATAGACATCCAAGATTACTGCTCTCCGTAGCTTAGACTTTGATTTGTTTGCTCATTTTGTATTAATGTTCTCCCAAGCCTCAGCTGGGTTTCTCTATTCACATTCAGTGGAAAAGTGTCTTTAGTGCCTTTATCAGAAAAAAAAAGGCACTAAACTGTATATTTGTTTGTCACTGGGATGGTACCATCATCAAGGGTACCTCGTTTGTAACTTCAGTATTTATCTTTCACCTGGGAAAGTAAATGTAATGAACTCTATTAAGAGGCCGGGGTTATACTTGCTGCATAGCTACGCGAGCGTCATTGATCACATACTCGATTCCAGCACCGGAATATCTCATTGTGAAAATGGAGAGTATATTTCTCTCGTCCTACCGATAGGCGCGTTGCCTCACTATACTGCCCCCGCCATTTACGCTGGTATTGCACCACACGCATACGTTATGTAAAGTTTTTGGGACGTGCACAATCGACGTGCCGAATGAAAGCAGGATACGTGTGGCGGCCATCTTGCGTATAAGCGTCATTAACAGCAAGTATAACCCCGGCCTTAGGAGGTTACTTTTTGCAGGGACTGGAGTTGAGAACTCCTACCTTAAATGAGTTTTAAAAGTGCACTACATTCACTTTCCCAGTTGACAGATATATACTAAAGGTACAAGATGTACTCCTTAAGGTCCCCCCCGCCCCCCGTGACAAGCAATGGTACTCTTTAATACCTTTTTTCTGAGGGAGTAAATAACTGACAGAATAAGTTTTTAAAAATACATAAATAACTACCTGAGACCTGTAGGAATTCCCCAGTGTTCCCTCCGTATCTGCGTACGCTGTGCTCGAAGGCCTGGAGCAGTGTAATGCCTTTAAGCTGAAGCAGATCAAATGTCCCACCAAACGGCAGCACAGAGATCACGTCCTCCATAGTGATGGTACCTGAGATACAAATTCCATCGCACAGGTCAACATCCAGCCTTGTGTTCCAATACCCCCTAGTCTTTTTCCCTGGTGGGAATCTCAGTCGCCATCTTACCGGCCATTCCACATCACTCATTATCGAGTCAACATAACTAAAGACTTTAGAAGTAGAATTTATCCAGGACTGCATTACGATCTGATGTAATTTCCATCTCAAAGCAGAGGAAAAGGCACAGGAAGCTGTTTACAAGCGTAAACAGGACCACTAAAATAAAAATTACCTTTACTATTTTCAAATTTATGTAGCCAACTACATCAATACATGGCTAATTATCAGGCTAGCTGGTTGGTTAGCAAACTATGTAGTCAGTATGCTTGGTAGTTAGTCAATACACTAGTTTAGCAATCTGACATTACTCTGTACATGGTTCAAAGGAAAGACCTTGCAAGACACTGTTGCATTGTTCTTGTTGCCAAAGTTGAATGTGTTGAAATTGATCAAATCCTCTTGTGATGAAAGCAGTGATGGAGGTGAAACACACTTCCGAGTCATGAGGGAAAGTCAATATATTGACACCTGGGCAGGCAACACCGTGTCAAATCTATAGTCCATTTGGATAAGACGGTAAATCAGATCGTGAGCCTTTCCTCGGGTGAAGAAAGCAGTCTTCACGTCACATCTAGTGATCTTCACTTAGCAATTCCATTTGATGGCCAATGCACACACAGAATAAGTAGTAACTAATTTACTTTACATCTGAATAATTCATTTATTTATCTTCAGCAACCGCTTTATCCTGGTCGCGGTGGATCTGGAACCTATCCCAGGAACACGGCAGGAATACACTCTGGGTGGGACGCCGATCCACACACATTCATTCACATCTAGGGGCAATTTAGAGTAGCCAATCCACCTATGGCATTATTTTGGGAGGTGGGAGGAAACCTTGAAAGGTTGATGATTAATGTGTAGACTGCGGCCAAGCTAGTTCTGGTAGTGACCGTGAAACCCATAGCAAAACATACGAGATTCATACCAGCAGTTTCTCTGTTATTAAAGCTGCAGGTGGGGTGAGACATAGACAGGTTGGGCAACACACTGTTGTGGTGTTCTTACCCTGTGACTTGTTACAATACTGTTTCACCAGTAAAAACACGCAATTTATACACACCATTTCTGCTTCTCTCATCGATGGGGCCTCGTATCCCTCCTCCATTAAGAATACAAGCACTAACATGGTTCCACTGGAGTTCGTCTGGATATTTGATGTTGTGATGAACCTGCCAATAAAGGACAGAGTGGTTATAACTTATAGAACGTGGATATAACAATCCAAAAATAAATCCAGTAATCCTTTTTTGTGAAGAAAATATTCATATTAATCAAGGCAATCTTTCATCTACTGACCACATATAAAAATATCTGATGACATATAAATAATACAAAATGCTTTTAAAAGGCTGGTTGTTTAATCGCCGACTGACCATGGCGTCGCAGATTAAGTTTCCCAGGTTACATTCCCGAAACCGACACTCTTCAAATGTCCCATTGAGATAGACTAGAGTCCTCCCCACATACTGAGATGAGTAATTAGCCAAGTTTGCCTTCCAGGAATCCACCTCTGCCTTAATGCGGGAATCTAGATCGAGTGAAGACAAAAGTTGCGACAAACATTTCTCAAAAGTAAATTATTAGTGTGTTTGCATAATTATTATAGTCATAATCCAGCAGGAAGAATAATATTAATATACACTGAGTTGCCAGTTTATCATGTACACCCCCCCACCGTCACACTAATGGTGCAATCACATGGCTGCGGAGTGTGGTATAAATCAGGCCCACCAGCCCTTCTAGTATCAGTTAATGGACAAAACGATTGACCCTAATGACTTCGAACGTGGCCATCATCTCCTAAACGTCTGTTGCCCTGGGCTTTTAACACACAACTGTTTCAAGGGTTTACAGAGAAATGGAAAAAAAAACAAAAAAACACCAGTGATCGGCAATCTTGTACAACCCCATTCAAATCCAACATCGGTGTGCAGAATGTCATCTCAGAACACACCACTTGTCAGATCTCGAGTGTCTACAACAGACTGATGTTCTATGTGAAGAGCAAGAAAGTGTGTCTCCAGTAGGCATCAAAACTGCAATGCAAAGGAGTGTAAAAAGTCACTTTGTCATCAGAAGTTGATACAAGCAACATGAGTCCATGGAGCCATCCTGTTTGGTGTAAACAGTCCATGGAGCCATCTTGTTTGGTGTAAACAGTCCATGAAGCCATCCTGACTGGTGTAAACAGTCCATGTAGCCATCCTGACTGGTGTAAACAGTCCATGAAGCCATTACTATTTGGTGTCAACAGTACAGGTCGGTACAGAACTCAAGTCTGATTATTTACTTATTATTAATTGTTTTGGTATATGTTATAATGAGAAGTAAAAGTACAGTACAATGACCTCTCAATGACCAGGATAAACTAAAAGTATATATATAATATATATATATATATATGAGATACTTGTGTGATAATAATTATAATAATAATTATTATTTTAAGAATATAAATAATATAGTAATAATAATAATAAAAATGATTAAGTATATATATATATATTATTATTTTTTTAATATTTTTTTTCTTATATATCCTTAAAATAATAATAATAATAATAATTATTATTATAGACTGTATACATTATTATTGATACAAGTGTGTATATAGTGTGTATATAATAAAAATATAAAAATAAATAAAAAATATTAAGTATATATATATATATATATACTTAATATTTTTTATTTATTTTTATATTTTTATTATATACACACTATATACACACTTGTATCAATAATAATGTATACAGTCTATAATAATAATTATTATTATTATTATTATTTTAAGGATATATAAGAAAAAAAATATTAAAAAAATAATAATATATATATATATACTTAATCATTTTTATTATTATTATTACTATATTATTTATATTCTTAAAATAATAATTATTATTATAATTATTATCACACAAGTATCTCATATATATATATATATATTATATATATACTTTTAGTTTATCCTGGTCATTGAGAGGTCATTGTACTGTACTTTTACTTCTCATTATAACATATACCAAAACAATTAATAATAAGTAAATAATCAGACTTGAGTTCTGTACCGACCTGTACTGTTGACACCAAATAGTAATGGCTTCATGGACTGTTTACACCAGTCAGGATGGCTACATGGACTGTTTACACCAGTCAGGATGGCTTCATGGACTGTTTACACCAAACAAGATGGCTCCATGGACTGTTTACACCAAACAGGATGGCTCCATGGACTCATGTTGCTTGTATCAACTTCTGATGACAAAGTGACTTTTTACACTCCTTTGCATTGCAGTTTTGATGCCTACTGGAGACACACTTTCTTGCTCTTCACATAGAACATCAGTCTGTTGTAGACACTCGAGATCTGACAAGTGGTGTGTTCTGAGATGACATTCTGCACACCGATGTTGGATTTGAATGGGGTTGTACAAGATTGCCGATCACTGGTGTTTTTTTGTTTTTTTTTCCATTTCTCTGTAAACCCTTGAAACAGTTGTGTGTTAAAAGCCCAGGGCAACAGACGTTTAGGAGATGATGGCCACGTTCGAAGTCATTAGGGTCAATCGTTTTGTCCATTAACTGATACTAGAAGGGCTGGTGGGCCTGATTTATACCACACTCCGCAGCCATGTGATTGCACCATTAGTGTGACGGTGGGGGGGTGTACATGATAAACTGGCAACTCAGTGTATATTAATATTATTCTTCCTGCTGGATTATGACTATAATAATTATGCAAACACACTAATAATTTACTTTTGAGAAATGTTTGTCGCAACTTTTGTCTTCACTCGATCTAGATTCCCGCATTAAGGCAGAGGTGGATTCCTGGAAGGCAAACTTGGCTAATTACTCATCTCAGTATGTGGGGAGGACTCTAGTCTATCTCAATGGGACATTTGAAGAGTGTCGGTTTCGGGAATGTAACCTGGGAAACTTAATCTGCGACGCCATGGTCAGTCGGCGATTAAACAACCAGCCTTTTAAAAGCATTTTGTATTATTTATATGTCATCAGATATTTTTATATGTGGTCAGTAGATGAAAGATTGCCTTGATTAATATGAATATTTTCTTCACAAAAAAGGATTACTGGATTTATTTTTGGATTGTTATATCCACGTTCTATAAGTTATAACCACTCTGTCCTTTATTGGCAGGTTCATCACAACATCAAATATCCAGACGAACTCCAGTGGAACCATGTTAGTGCTTGTATTCTTAATGGAGGAGGGATACGAGGCCCCATCGATGAGAGAAGCAGAAATGGTGTGTATAAATTGCGTGTTTTTACTGGTGAAACAGTATTGTAACAAGTCACAGGGTAAGAACACCACAACAGTGTGTTGCCCAACCTGTCTATGTCTCACCCCACCTGCAGCTTTAATAACAGAGAAACTGCTGGTATGAATCTCGTATGTTTTGCTATGGGTTTCACGGTCACTACCAGAACTAGCTTGGCCGCAGTCTACACATTAATCATCAACCTTTCAAGGTTTCCTCCCACCTCCCAAAATAATGCCATAGGTGGATTGGCTACTCTAAATTGCCCCTAGATGTGAATGAATGTGTGTGGATCGGCGTCCCACCCAGAGTGTATTCCTGCCGTGTTCCTGGGATAGGTTCCAGATCCACCGCGACCAGGATAAAGCGGTTGCTGAAGATAAATAAATGAATTATTCAGATGTAAAGTAAATTAGTTACTACTTATTCTGTGTGTGCATTGGCCATCAAATGGAATTGCTAAGTGAAGATCACTAGATGTGACGTGAAGACTGCTTTCTTCACCCGAGGAAAGGCTCACGATCTGATTTACCGTCTTATCCAAATGGACTATAGATTTGACACGGTGTTGCCTGCCCAGGTGTCAATATATTGACTTTCCCTCATGACTCGGAAGTGTGTTTCACCTCCATCACTGCTTTCATCACAAGAGGATTTGATCAATTTCAACACATTCAACTTTGGCAACAAGAACAATGCAACAGTGTCTTGCAAGGTCTTTCCTTTGAACCATGTACAGAGTAATGTCAGATTGCTAAACTAGTGTATTGACTAACTACCAAGCATACTGACTACATAGTTTGCTAACCAACCAGCTAGCCTGATAATTAGCCATGTATTGATGTAGTTGGCTACATAAATTTGAAAATAGTAAAGGTAATTTTTATTTTAGTGGTCCTGTTTACGCTTGTAAACAGCTTCCTGTGCCTTTTCCTCTGCTTTGAGATGGAAATTACATCAGATCGTAATGCAGTCCTGGATAAATTCTACTTCTAAAGTCTTTAGTTATGTTGACTCGATAATGAGTGATGTGGAATGGCCGGTAAGATGGCGACTGAGATTCCCACCAGGGAAAAAGACTAGGGGGTATTGGAACACAAGGCTGGATGTTGACCTGTGCGATGGAATTTGTATCTCAGGTACCATCACTATGGAGGACGTGATCTCTGTGCTGCCGTTTGGTGGGACATTTGATCTGCTTCAGCTTAAAGGCATTACACTGCTCCAGGCCTTCGAGCACAGCGTACGCAGATACGGAGGGAACACTGGGGAATTCCTACAGGTCTCAGGTAGTTATTTATGTATTTTTAAAAACTTATTCTGTCAGTTATTTACTCCCTCAGAAAAAAGGTATTAAAGAGTACCATTGCTTGTCACGGGGGGCGGGGGGGACCTTAAGGAGTACATCTTGTACCTTTAGTATATATCTGTCAACTGGGAAAGTGAATGTAGTGCACTTTTAAAACTCATTTAAGGTAGGAGTTCTCAACTCCAGTCCCTGCAAAAAGTAACCTCCTAAGGCCGGGGTTATACTTGCTGTTAATGACGCTTATACGCAAGATGGCCGCCACACGTATCCTGCTTTCATTCGGCACGTCGATTGTGCACGTCCCAAAAACTTTACATAACGTATGCGTGTGGTGCAATACCAGCGTAAATGGCGGGGGCAGTATAGTGAGGCAACGCGCCTATCGGTAGGACGAGAGAAATATACTCTCCATTTTCACAATGAGATATTCCGGTGCTGGAATCGAGTATGTGATCAATGACGCTCGCGTAGCTATGCAGCAAGTATAACCCCGGCCTCTTAATAGAGTTCATTACATTTACTTTCCCAGGTGAAAGATAAATACTGAAGTTACAAACGAGGTACCCTTGATGATGGTACCATCCCAGTGACAAACAAATATACAGTTTAGTGCCTTTTTTTTTCTGATAAAGGCACTAAAGACACTTTTCCACTGAATGTGAATAGAGAAACCCAGCTGAGGCTTGGGAGAACATTAATACAAAATGAGCAAACAAATCAAAGTCTAAGCTACGGAGAGCAGTAATCTTGGATGTCTATAGAACACAATTAAGGATGAACTTTAATACTTGTTTGCCACAAGCCACAATCATTTAACCCACTAACTCACCCCAGCTTTTGGGACTTAATCTGACATCTTTTTTTTTCTTTCTTTTCGACTTTAGAAAGCTAAATCACTTCTATCTCATTATGAGAGGCTAACAATGCTTGCTCCATTTGGACATCTGTCTGAAATTGTACATAAGACTATGTACTCTTACTCTAGAATACTGGTAAATCCAACAGTGGATTTACAGTGATTTTGCCTACCTGCATCAAGTTGACTAATAAATTAGTTAGTGGAATTAACACAGCGCCCATGAGTGTCCTTGATATCTATACATAATTTTTTTTTTAATGTTTTTTCAGTGGAAAGAAAAAAAGCTCAAGAAAATAAACATTGAATTAGCAGAAGAGCACGTTGTCTCTTTATCTCTTTTCCTCACAATCACACTTCCTGTTTGCAAAACTGACCTGATTTCTCAAAAGCTTACAAACTTCCCATCTCACAAGCTCTGAGCTTATTTTTTAAGGACAGGGTCCTTATCTGTCCTGATATGTTTTTATGATGCAAACACTTTGGCCAGTGTCGCTAGTCCTCATGGTGTTTGTGTCTTTGCAGGGTTTCAGTTAGAGTATGACCTCACCAAGCCCGCCGGTGAGCGAGTGAAGAAGGTGAGCGTGTTGTGCACTGAGTGTAGAGTGCCGCACTATGAGCCCCTGGACCGAAATAAAACCTACAAAGTGGTCATTCCGTCCTATCTAGTGGATGGAGGAGATGGTTTCACCATGATCAAGGAGAATAAGCTCAGACATGACAGTGGTGAGTTAGAATACATGCAAACCACAGTCTTACACTTTTCAGAGCTACCAGTTTAGAAGGTTTACTGATCTTGTAAGTAATAAACTGACAAATCAGTGCATATTTAAAACATACACACAAAGTTTAGATCAGAATTCTTTTTTTTTTGTATGTATGCTTACAGAAGTATATTCGGCCCTCACTACAGTCTGTGGCAAATGTAGAAAACATCTTTCATAAGAAAACTAAATTCATTAGTACTGACTAAATGAAGTATGATTTCTAGACTGAGCTGATAAATATTGTACGTCTCATGATAATAGAAAATAAACAATACACACACAGGAAGTTGAAGTATGGATGCCACCTCCGGTGTTTTCTGTCTGGCCCCTGTTTTAGACTAGTGACTAAAATATTTTAACACTTTTCAAAAGGGAAATATTGGAGGAAAAATACTGAGAGTTTGTTATGGCAGACAAAATCCAGTATGATTTCGAGACAGTAATGGTAAATACGTCTGTTACCTCGAGTCCAATGTTAGCTGTTCGGCACTTGTGTGTTTCAAATCTGTGGATTAAATGTTTTAAATATTGTTGTTAGCTTACTGTTAGGTTATGACTTTAGGGTTAGATACTTGACTGTGGAGATATAATTTACAGGCATGTTGCTCTTCTCTATGCTTTATACCATTTATCATTTCAGCTCTTAGGTTCAAACTGTGAAATTCTTGACGTCATTGTGTTCGGTATAAAAAAGTGAGATATCATTCTCTCAGTGTAAGAAGAGAGCTCCATTGGTAACTTTATTTGATTATAAATCCATTCTTCATAAAATGACCTCTTGTATCAATTCAGTTCAATTCAATAAGCTTTATTGGCATGACCATATACAGTTACAGTATTGCCAAAGCATCACAGGAATGGCAAGAACTATTATTAACATATTAACAAAGGAATATCAAAGAAAGAGCGGAATAATAATAATAATAATAATAGCAACAATTATAAATATATATATATATATAAATAAACAGCAGGAAAATCATAATATATCATCTAAATGTAAGTGTGGAAGAGCAGTGTAATGCTTATAAAATTTGATGGATGCAGTCAGTTGTGCTCCCCTCAAATAGCCTCAGGGTTATTCTGATTTGGAAAGATGCCCTAGACATGTAGGAAAACGCCTACATGTTTTCTTTAGGATCTATTCTAGACAGAACTGTTAATACGTCTCATGATTAGATCAAATAAACAGTACAGCCAGGGAATTAATAAATGGATATCACCGCTAATGTTTTCTGTCTGACGTCAATTTTAGACTCTTTGATTAAATCTTTATCTTTAAGTGTAGTAAAAATCAGTCAAAATATTGGCAAATGCTTGTTTCTTTTCATTGTTGCAGGCAAAATACAGGATGAATTCCAGACAGAACTCATGATTAGAAAAACAAACATCCTCAGGTGTCGTCACTTGTTCATGGGTGTAGATAACGTTTGATTTCCCCACAGGTGACCTCGACATAGCCGTCATTGCTCGCTACATCACAGAGAGGCAGAGGGTTCATCCAGTCGTGGAGGGACGAATCCGTCTCTTTAACTCCGCTGTGGGAAAAGCGAGTCAACTGAGTGCTTTACTGCTCTTGGGGCTGCTGTGGGTCTTGTCTGTAAGCTTGTGAGCTTAGTTTAGCTCCTTCTTTAATGTGTTTAATAGCTCAGTAGTGTGAGCTGTTTTATATAACATTGCCTTATCTACTAAGAAAAGCCTTTAGACAAATTCCCTGTACTCTGTGTGTTAGTGTGTTTGAATAATGTTTTTAATCAGCACAGACATCGTGTCAGATCCTTCTGAGAAATGATGCTTTGAAGCCCGAGACATTTGTATAGATCTTAAGTCTGATTTTTTTCATCTCGGAAGCTGAAGAAAACAAAGAGCGATTTAACTCTAAAGTCCAAGACCAAATATTTGTTGGATAGTTCTTATTGCACCACAAATAATTAATAATAATCATCATCAAACTGAAAAATGATGGCACTTTATAATTGATGTTCAAACTGTAAAGGTATATACTTTTATATTTAACGTTACTTATTAAAGATATTTATTAAAAAGGGCAAATGAATGGAAGGCAAATTGGTGATCATGTTGGTAGGCCTGTCACAATTATTACATAATCGCCGAATCGCAATTATTTGAGCTGACGTGCTGTATATGACCAGATCTAGTACATCAGTAGAAAATAGTACATAATTTATTTGCATAGTTTTTGCTATAGCAATAGGTTAATATGTTAATAATGTCTTCTCTCTGTACACACCTTTATTTACTTACATGTTCAATCTTGATAAATGGCTGTTATGCTTATTTTATGAGTCTGATCATCTTATATCGTCAGCCCAAATTTTATAATTGTGACAAGCCTGCATGTAGGTGATTTAACATAATAAAGAAATAACCACCCCTCTCATGTACATCTCCTTACATAAACCCTTCTGTTACTGCCATAAATCTCAACCTTCGATTGATCAGTAAATAGGACTTTTTTCCAGTGATCCACTGTGAAATGCTGGTGTTTCTTAGCCCATGCCAAGCGTTTAGCCTTGTTTCCCTTCCTGAGAAGTTAAGAGACGCTACTCGTCCTTTGAGAGCACTACTAGCTAGCCTTCTTTTGACACTACTTTTGCTGATTGGAGTCTCTCG
>JAOUQW010061801.1:0-14375 GCA_028565825.1 Olivaichthys viedmensis
GATCTAGATCTACATCCAGATTTCTGTAAAGCTGCTTTGTGACAATGTCCATTGTTAAAAGCGCTATACAAATAAAACTTAATTTCCAAAGTGTGACCCAAATGCATCTCTGGCTGGTGTTTTGGAAAACTGATCTATACTTTCCACATCAGGAAGGGCCAGAGAACTGTTGAATTGGTGCAGCTTAACGTTCCCTAAAGCTTCTCCTCACTCTCTCTGGGCTCCTGACTGCACACGTCTGCACATGTCTGCACACATCTGCACTGCTGGCCACAGAGAGTGCAGCTAATGCACAGAGGGAAAGAAGCAAGATGGTTTTAATAAAAAAAAAAAAAAACTGTGGCTGGACGTTGAAGGGATTTTCCTACAGGGAATTTTTTTTCAGTACCAGCAAAACCTCTCCAGAGCTTTAGCATATATCCACACTATACGTAATTCCAATATCTAAAAATAAAATAAAAAAGTGTCAATGAGCTCCTGTTCTGATGGAGTTTCCCTTCCTTATAATCAAGAGGCATTCGGTTGCACAGTTATTGCCAGCACCTGATACACGAGACCAAGTTATTATAGCTGAAATCACTAATGAAAAACACTACGTTGTGGTAAAATGCAGCTTTCTATTCCAGAACTATATTTAGTGTATTTCCTCTGTATAGTTTATTTGTCGAGAGTAGGAAGTCGGTGCAAGTTCTGATTTATTGTAGTGTCTTATCACAAGACAGGAACTGATAAGCTTCATTGCATCCATGGAGCATGAAAGAAATGAGATATGGTGGAGAAACAACACTATGGGGCCTTGAATATGCAGTGTGTAAGGACCCGTCAAAACCCCATTGTTTCAGACAGGCGTAACTCACTGCTCTAACCTTGACCACAGACCACGTGCCTGAGTCCAGGATGTGGAAAATATTTGCTTTCAGATCTGAAAATCACAGCCACTGTTTATTAGTATTTAATGAAAAACCAGCTGGAAAGTTTGTCTTGCTAAATTAAAGCAACATTTTCTCAAGAATAAATACAGCCTCTCCATGGAGAAGCAGCAATCACGTATAAAGCATTAACCAGAAAGCCAAACATCTCCTTGGCCTGTGTCTAATCCCTTTTACCTTGTAAAAAGTTATCCACTTAACCCAGTCCTGCCTCAGCAGAATGCTCCATATTTTGGTGCTACATGACCCTCATATAAACAAGCCTTTTGTGTGATTGTTACATTGCACAGATAAAGTGTAAATACCATTTTATTCAGGAGAACCAGCTGTTTAAAATGATGTTAAACACAGTGGGGTTATTTAAATCCAATATCAATCCATCTTTCAAAACGCCACAAAAAGTGACTATTTTTCATCAATTTATAAAATTGTAAAACATGTTTCTGTGTATGATAGTAGCAAAAAACTAAAAGTTTATCATTTAAAATTCACAATTAATTCACAATTTTGTTGCAGTTGTTGTTTTTTTGCTGCTGCAATTGCTGCTTCCTATGGCCCAACCCTGTCCTCCTAAAGAGCTCTAAACCTATGAACCTTATGCCTAGACAACAAATCAACCACTTAAAAATGGACAGACGTTTATACACGTTATTACCACCGCTTTTTTTCGACTTTTCGTTATGTCGAAAAGATTCCTTCTACCAACCCCTTAGCCAATTATTCAACTATTAACTTGAAGCTTATTTTGTTTGTTTTTTTGCGATGAAGGTTTTATAAACAAAAACTGATAGTGATTATATGGATGGGATAAACAGTCAATTTTTTTATTAGAATGGGCCGGCAGCAAAGGGTTAAATAAACTTTCATTGGATAATAATAATAAAACATAAGACAGCCGCAAATTTATTTATAGTGTTTTTTCACTCTGGTGGAAAATCACCATCTGCTGTGGAGCCAACAGGAATAAAACATGTCTGGAAGAGATTATCAAAAGTTACTCAAGGAGAATCATGGGATTTAACTTTAATCTGGCAGGGGGAGAACTACATAATCAAATCATGGATGTTATAAACAATTCAACCAGACAATGCTAAATTTGCTAACAACAAATGAAAGCTAAGGTTGCCAGTCAGCATGATGTTACCAACTTTCACCAAGCTTTCATTCACTTTTGTTAGCGATGTTATCTCTAGGACCGGGGTAGCTCAGTGTTTAAGAACTTGCAGATCAGATCAGACTGCGAGCTCCAGGGCAGAGGTTGACAGGAGCGAGGCTGCAGCCGGAGGAAACAGTCCCACTGTCACCCTTGGGGCAGTGGTGGCTCAGTGGTTAGGGCACTGGGCTACTGATCAGACGGTCGTGGGGTCAAGCCTCAGCTCTGCCAAGCTGCCACTGTTGGGCCCTTGAGCGAGACCCTTAACCCTCCCTGCTCCAGGGGCGCTGTATCATGACTGACCCTGCGCTCTGACCCCAGATTACCAACATGCTGGGACATGCGAAGAATGAATTTCACTGTACTGTACTGTACATGTGACAATAAATAGCATTCTATTCTATTCTTGAGCAAGTCCTTTAACTCAAGAGCCTGACCCTGCACTCTGATCATGTACTTCCTTTAGTGTGTGATATGGTGTGCTGGGATAAGTCAAGAGAAATATTCCTATTTAGTAATAGAAATGGCTAAATAATAATTTCATGCAAATATCAGCCTTACCCTTCACAAATAAAACCTCAAGTCTATATTTAACTACTGTTTATTCTTACTTTACTTATATACCTAATTCCTTCACTTCTTAATTCCAGTTAACTACTCTGTCTTCGTGATCACATCTATAACAAGAAACTGATAAACTGATTTATATCAGTAATACGGACATAAATATCTTACTTTCAATATTGATCTGCATTCCCCCTGAGAGGTCACATGACCAGATAGACACACTGTCTCACTGATGCTAACTTTGTGCAGGCAGCGAGACACTTTGCAGGTCAATATGACTTCAAATGTCACATCCCTAACGCTGGAATTGCCCTTGTGAGTGGGGTGATTCCCTGGTTTGTATCCTCTCTCAATTGTCAGATAAAAGCCTTAATAATAAATAAATATAAATATATAAATATAATTAAATAAAATATAAACAAAATAAATATGCATTTATTAATAATAAATATATGTATTAATAATAAATTCAAAAGGCCAAATAAATAAATGTAAATTGATTTGATTTATCTTTTAAGGCTAACAAAGACAATTAGCTAATTTGTTCAGGAGCTGAAACGTGACATTGGCAGGACTAATAACTGCATTGTATCCTCATCACTATCACCAGTTTAGTGCTTTGCTGATAGTAATTCAGATTATTTAAGTCTCTAATTATAAAACATTTATTAGGTCTTATGATTTACGACCTTCATATCAACCTTCACTTTTTATATCAACATAAACCGTCATGCACTGTTTAACAGGAAGCCGAGGCCTGTCCTTCGTCCGTTTTTTCGTAGACCTTGAATATCTGCCGTCAAAATAAACTGCCGACACATCCATTCATATCGGTCAAAATAGGAAGTAGCTCCACTTATCACCTGCTACATATCAGCCCAGTGTGTGACAAAGAGTTATATAAAGTTCTGTCATCACCACTTCTCCAGACACTCACCCTGTGGACACCAAGCTGGAGGCCTCCAAGGGTGGCCACAGATATTCACTTAACCCTCATGTTCACTACTTGACAGTGGATGTTGAATTTACCCAGGACGTCTCTTTAGATTCCAGGCATACAAATACAACCTTCATTTTAAAACACTCAATACATCTTCATCTCAATTAGCAGCAATATAAATGACATTTGTGGAAAAATCTCGTCAATAAAATTACTGACCAAATTTTTGCTGATGAAGGGTTTTTAAAATCCTGTCGGCGAAAAATAACAACACGAAAAATCCTCACAATGACAAAAATCATGATGATTTTAATTTCAGCCAATCGTGGACAAAAATATGACAAAACAAAAAAAGGATGCTATCGTAAGGATACTATTAATATTATTATTTTATTTTTTTAAAGGATTTTTTCGTGTGCATTTGAGAAATTAAGCTGAGCACGAAGTTTCATGTTGTAAAAAATCCTTTTGAGTACTGGTCGAAATGTATTGAAATTATCCACATCCTATGATACATTCATGAATCTACAACGCTGATATTTCTATATAAAAACAGGGTTTTTACAATAACGATACAAAAAAAAAAATCCTTGCAATGACGAAATCAAGATGATTATTAATTTCAGCCAATCGTGAACAAAAAACAGTGCAAAATGAAAAACGCATGCAAGGACGTTATCAATGCACTTCATACTTAATGGCCTGTGACGGCACTCGGTGCCCCGTCAAATTTCCAGCTCACTCTAAAACAGTTGGGTTCGTTTGTGCTGCATTTGTTCAGGTTGGAAAATAAAACGGCACAAACACAGCACAGAGTTCAGCAGACTGTTTGGGTGTGATCTGGACTTTGATAGGGTGTGTAGTGACATTACAGGTCTTAAAATGAGATGTTCTTAAAGCCAAGGGATTTTACGGCACGAATGCAGCATACGGGGTGCTAAAATGAAACATAATGCAAATGGCATGGTCCAAAACACATGCACTGTTCTAACCTAAACCCACGTTTTCTTGACGCTACGTTTGGGATACACTCTTTATGTTTTTAATTATCGAGAAAAATGGACTGAGAGAAGTGTGTAAAGTTTTCATTACGGGGCAGACTTACCTCGCACTGTGTGTTTGTTGGGCCAGATGAACCACGGCAGCAGCAGCAGGTACAGAAGGTAGACTAAAGAAAGGGCATTGTAGCGAAACACACAAGCTGGGGAGACAGAAAGAGAGAGAGACAGAGAGCTGGTGAGAAAACATTCTGAATAGATGGATATGACACATCTGTCATGATGTTGAAGGAAAAGCTTGATTAAACACGCTAATGAGGCTTATCAAGGAGGAGAAGCTAGTAGCAACCAATGGGCCTGATATCAATTCGTGGCTATTTGCCGTCATACACTGGTAGCAACATTAGCATCTACAACTAGTGATGGGCACGAGACCCAAACAAAGCCATGTGTGCCAATACTTTAATCTTAGTGAAACGTTGATTGCAAACTTTGTCAAATGATGTTAAAATACAACAAAAATACAAGGAGTCATTCCTTTTCTGTGGCTCAAGCTCAAATGCCGTTCTTTTGGGCATATAATGTACTACGTAGGTTCTACAATGCCATTAATGTTATACCCTATGTATTGAGCATATAGTAAAATTGGAGGCCATTTGGGATTTGGCCTAACCCGAAGGTGGTGTATTTCACATGGATCACGGTAGCGTAAGAAACGTAAGTAAAAAAAACCAAATAAAATAAAAACAACTCTGAAGCATTAAGGTTTCCGATAAAATTACGACATCAATCACGCCTCCTCGTGATTTTCTTCGCTTCGTAAAGTGCCGTCATTGTCACATTCTGTAGTTCATGCAATAAGAACGCACAAGTGTAATGCCAAGTCTAATGTTTGTTCTGTCTGTGCCAGTAAAAGTGCGCTTTTTAATCCTTTTTAGGATTAGAAAAGGAAAACTGTGTTTAGGTTATTAAAATAGCTGCAAAATTATTATATTAAAATTTCGGTACTTGACAACAAAATTACTCAAAAATGTTCACAGCTATTGCAAACATTACTCAAATAGCTTTACAGGTCTAACATACAGGGCTATAAAGCTCTCTCAGATATTACAGTACACCAGGAAGGGTTTAAGACTTAAGTACTTTACTCATGGGCACAATAGCAACGTCAAACTGTTGGGATTGGGAAGTCATCTGTTTTACTGTTTTCCCTGCCCTAACACACCCATTTTCCCCACATAAAGGGCTCGTTAAGAGCGGATGAGTTGACACAGGTATGCTACAGTGGGAAAACACTCAAAAGTGTAGAGCAAGGTAAGCTTCAGGACGAAGGGAACACTGATCAAAACCACACGAAAAGTCTGACAACTTTCTGTACAATAAATACGTGAAAACAGTTGTGTCCTTTGTAATTTGATGGTCTAACGCTTGTCATGCAAAACACCAAAAACTTTGAACCACAGTAGCAGAGCAAGGTTTCCTAAGTGCTGTCTAGCTGCAGGGGTGCGGTTTACAGCCCTGTTTTGATCTCCAAGCTTTAGCGGAGCTATGTGGTTCTTCAGTGGAAAACCTAATTACCTGCGGCTCCTCGCCCTCCCACGGCCGCTGCCCTCTAGAGCGCGCCAGGCTTTTGTTTGGGCCCAATTCGAGCAGGGATTGCTTTGATGATTGCTGACATGAGCTCGCAAAGAGGCCCGTGGGCAAAACATTGTGGCAGCAGTGGCTTGCCCTTTGAGGGGCTACCAGTGGAGGAAAGGAGATACCTGTAACCTGTGGAGGAGGGAGAACTCCCAGTCATGTTCCCTCCCTCTGTCTTGCTCTCTCTCTCTCTTTACTTTCCATTCCAGCTTCTCTAAATCCTCTTCTTTTTCCACTTTGATCTATTTTATCCCGCAGTCTCTCTAATGAATACACAGACATTTAATGTTCAGACTTCAGCTTATTTTTAATGTCACGATTGATACAGTCTTTCTAAGGGTGAGGAAGTGGAATAGTGACTGACAAGCCCCACAATGTGCCATGATCACCCAATAACCAAATCTAGAGACTTAGAAACGGCAGTCGAGGGCACCAGTGGTACAAATGTAAAGCTATTCTTTTTTAATACCTTGTAATGAAATCAAAAGCCTGGGTTACGAGTAAAGGTGAGGAATTTTGAAAGGTGAGAGGAGCAGTGATTAACTCCAGTGTGGAATGATGTGAGGCGGGTGATGCTGTACGAGTGAGTACTTTATGACTATCAATATCTCTTCAATACTGTGCACACATGTAGGCCTTTACATGCACATGCATACGACAAACACGGACAGAGCCAAGACAGACTATAATGCATACGACAAACACGCAGAGTCAATCCAGCCAATAAAAATTGTGATGAAATGCAGATGAATTGAAATTTACAGCGATCCCAATCTCCTAAAGCCACTTCCTTTGTTCTGTTCAGCATCCAACATCTATTTCTCTGTCTTGTCAAACCGTAAGCCTATCCGTTCTACAACCTAAGCCCCGTTAGCTGTGGCTTTTAACACTTTCTTCTATCCTGCAGACATTCCAATCACCATGAAATCCAAATGGCTTTAAAAGGGCAAACAGATCATGCTGATTAAAGCACAGACAGATCTGCAGTAAATCACGCTGACACACACACCTGCACCTCACACTGAAACCTAACGCAAGACTTGGAGCAACACACAAGCAGTCGTTTTTCATGCTCCGCAATAGGGATGTTGGAGTTTAGGGAATAGTGAAACTGACTACCTAGGGTCCCTATATAGGACACTCCAACACATGTGCTTCGACACCAATCTGAAAATAATTAATCAGTGGGTCAGAGCATGTGCTCAACCATGTGCAGTACATGTTTAAATGGGGAACATATGGAGTTCATTTTGTATTTTTAAAAAGCTGCAAGTACAAATAATAATATTTAAAAAAAAATTGGCTAATACCTGATACTGATTTAATACTGACTTTTGGTCACTAATATTTTCACCCGCTGTTTAAAACGTGCTGCGGTCAGGATGTCCCACTTGCTGGTATTTATATTCAGCTAATTATGATCTTTGTCATGGTTTGGCGGCATGGGGGTGCGGACACAAACGCGAAGCCGCTTTGAACTTCAAACATATTTCATTCTCTACAGAAACCGGGTTTACAAATACAAGCCACGACAGGCGTGCTCACACACAAACATCGGAAGACAATACAGGATGGAAACAAGCGGGTATTTAAACACTTAGAAATCAAGAGACGAACAAGGAATAGCTGGGGACATTAAACACCACTCACGTGACAAAGACAAGGAAACAAAAACACAAGCGCGCGGCGACCGCCACGCTATATCCCGCGCTCAGCCGCGCACGTGACAATCTTAAGCTGGAACTACTTAATCTGTCAGTCAAGATCGTGCCATGTACAAAAGTCCAATTCGATCGGTGCTTCCATAACATCATATGAAAAAAAACAACCCTGTAATTACATTTTGCAATGTTTTCCTCCCAAAACATAAACTGCATCAATATTGCACTTTGATCATAAGCCTGATTAAAGTAAGTTACATAGGAGAAAGAAATCCGATTGCAAAATTAGTGCTTGGCTTTGTGAGTGTTAAAGCTAATATAGCAGAGTGCTGCTGCTGTGTGATGTGAGCAGCGTTCAAGCAATGGCAATATACCACGCTATCTGACAAGCGGCCATTGTATTGGTATTAGTATTATTTAGCTAGCAAGCTATTTCGCTCAGCTGTCTCTTCAATGCAAGAGATAACTCTGTTAAAAAAAATGGTTGTGTTTTCACCCAAGCTGAATAAGGTAGCAAGTGACTGAGAGCAAATTTGACATGTTATGTTTATTTCATGTTATTAGGACAAATGTTAACAGTCTGGACAGAATCAGCATTTTCAACAAGACGACTTACAGAGAGACGCTACAAGGCCCAGAAACGAACTCTCCACAAGAACAGTCTGCAGACACAGCACTGATCCCTATTGTCTGTGTTATGACTGATGTTAGACTGATGATGGAGGAAAGAGATTGGACTTCTGATTTAAGTCCGAGACGCCTGTAGGGAGACGTTTCCATCCTTCCTCAGCTAATCCCTGGCCCAAGCGTCAGCCCTGTTTACTCTTTATACACAGAGCGGGTTCACGTTTCTACACTCGGAGGGAGTTGATCGAGAGGGAGGTTTCCAGTCAAACAACTTTTGCGATCATTTTACAAATCATCAAGACTGGGCATGTACACATGGCTCTGTTCATTAAAACCCTTACTCGAGAGCTTCTTTATTATTATGCTAATTTCATAAGCTGATAAACCACAGATGATCCATTTACTCTGAAAGTGTTTTTTAGTCACACATCTCAAAAAACAGAAACGCTTCCGTTTAAACCAACTCACACCAGTTTTGGGAGACTTGTGACCCCTGTGTGCAGAAATCGCGACCCCATCCATCCTGCTCCATTTCTTTACACGTCGTGCTTATTTCTTTTGTACTTGTGTGTTTTTCACTGTTAGACGCATTGATCTGTGGTGTGACATCAGAGCTTAACTGAGCTGAGGAGATATTGAGCCTGTGGCAAGTAAACAAATGTTACTTGCACAGCAAGCTAAAAGTTTTGACATGATTTATGGCGAGACGTAATATAATAAAACCCCAATAATTGGTCTCATGGACCTCCCACGACTGCTACGGAAATGAGTGATCGCTAAATGCTAAATGAATGAGAAATCTGAAGACGGCAAATATCCGCCTGTGTGATGATTTTAGCATGCGGTTTGAACTAAACTGATGTCTATAAGCTTCCCTTACTTGTTAGCTACATTAACCTCGTAGCTTCAGTTCAACTACAGAAACAAACCAGACCCCAAACGTGTCTTGGCTGATCGACTGCATTTGGGTTAAGGGGGATAATTGTACACACTGATTTTTTTTGCTCAACTATCGCTTTAAAATCGGTCCTGCAGGTCGAATGTGTGCAGGCCAAAGCCTGTAACAGTGTGTTTACCATCATATAATCTCACAGGAGATCTGGGGAATATCAGGCCTAATGACTCAACATAGTTTCCACCCCTCAAGCAACTTGAGAGCTCGTCAGCGGGCATGTGGGAAATCTCAGTGACAATGCACTGGCAACTGGCTATTGTGAAATTATTAGGTATAAACTCAGTGAGGGAAAATGCAGAAAGGGAAAAAAGGAGCACTAAAGCCAAGAGGTATACTCAAGATTATGGCTTGTGACTCACATACTCATGCTCTATAACATGCTCTATAAGCAGTTGATCCCCCTCGCCAGTAAAGTCTGATGCCACACACACACAGCTTATTACTAGTGCATTTAGAAACGATATCAAATGGCACTGTGCGTTTCTCTGACCCTCCATACTGCTCTGAGCCGGTCAGACCCAATTAAGGGGAGTGGCTTCTGTGCCTGTCCTTCCCAGTGAAGGAGGCGTGGCTCCTGTGCCTGTCTGTCCCAGTGAAGGAGGCGTGGCATCTGTGCCTGTCTGTCCCAGTGAAGGAGGCGTGGCCTCTGTAGCCATCATTCTCAGTAAAGGTGGCAGGAGGCGTGGCATCTGTGCCTGTCAGTCCCAGTTAAAGACAAGCCGAAATCAAGCCGAGTTAGCTCGATAGCGATACAGCGATACGCATTACCTATTCACAAGCTAATCAAGTCCCGATGAATAAATCCAAAGTCCCGCCCGGCCATTTCACTCGGAAATACGTCACATTGTGGGGGAAAAATGCATTTGAAGTTCCCTTTCACGTTGTCTTTAAGTCAGTCCCACAGCTCACCCTTGCCTTCTTATTTATTTTCCCTTTTTAATTTGTGGTTGCTTTATTAGCACATTGCTATTGCCAATGCTTGGGCTGTAATAGTACACTAGCATAAAAGGTACTGGTGCTCTACAAAGGCAAAACAGTGTCCAAATATCACAGGGTGTACTGCAAACATGATGTTATTCAGAGAATTAGTCCTCGGCAAACACGAAAAGCAGCAAACAAGACAACCTACACAAATAAACAAAAAAAGAAAGATCAACCTAGAAAGGCTAAGGAGAAAATAGAAAAGCTCAACAGAACAAAAAGCAGCCTGGAGCATGGTGAGGAAGGAGAGACCACATTAGAGTTCCAGTCATGGCTTAAATACACTCAAAGCCCAGCCCAAAACCAAACCAAACCAAACCAAACAAACTAAGATACATTAACAAGAGAAAGCAAATAAAAGTGAACAGAATCCAAACATAACATATAACAGTATGGTTTAAAACAAAAGGTTACAGGTCTATTAAACTAACAATGTTGTCACTCCTCTTCCCCATATTCATGATAAAAATGTAACATGCCTGCAATATGTGGAAAAGAACACTGGCTCAGTTGTTAATCTAGTACACATATTTAGTACTACAAACCTCCCCCGCAAAATAACGTGTAAATAAAATAAAAAATACTTTAATTAGGTCCATTCATAAGAAACATTACAATGCAAGCCACTTAAATTGCAGTGTGCTGGAAGGAGATGCTGCCCATCACAGTGTGATGATCACAATAATAAAATAAGACATCAAACATTTTAAAGTCTGTAAAACTAAAATGAAGGCTGTTAAGAGTCCCTCAACCATGAACGCACCGAGTTTCAATGAGCAACACAAGCACAAGCAGCATGCTGCATCGCTAGGATAGCACGCACGATCGCACTCCCCATAAACAAGGGTCACACGCCAGCTACAATAAACGACTAGTGACCTCCGCCTGCAGAGGTGGAAAATAAGAGAAGGAAAAACAGAAGACACGAGGCTAATTGCATGCTAACTGTGCGAGCGGACGTTTGGGACCAGGGGAGGTTTCTACACGCAGTGCATGGTAATCAGAGCCGCTGGACTACACACAGCCAAAGCCGGCGAGAGTGCTGACCTCACTGCATAGGTATTAGAGAAAGGGAGAGACAGACAGAGAGAGAGAGAGAGAGAGAGACAGAGAGAGAGACTGAGCAAACAATGAGTCAGAATATTGGGCCTAGGATCAACAGTTGTGTTTAACATATTAGATAAACATCACTACCAGACTGTAAGTGTGAACAATATGGCAAAAATAGCCCAATATCAATGACATTTTCATGATACACGATATGCATCGTGATATTTATGTTTGCTGACAAAGTGCCACATTTTCAAGCCAATGAAAACTAAGTTTTAATTACATTTGTGTCATTTATTTTCATGACGTACCTTTTGCAACAATGAGATCGTCATTTTATGAATCGCAAATCCGTAATGCAGCTGTTTTGCAAGTACAATTCTCATATTACAGCTATGGATCCTAATTTACACGCTTATACCTTTCACTCCACATTTGTGCATCACAGGCTACGCTGCCAATGCTCATCTTACTATTGTAACAATTTGAGGGGCGGGGCCAAGTGATGGGCTGAAATAAAACGTTCTACAATTACAAAGGTTCTACGAGTTCGGCGTGAAAAATTGTAGCCTGTAAACCCATAAAAGTGAGGCATGAAGTACGAACTGAATGTTGGAAATGTCATATGAGAAGCGTACCTTTGTGACGGATTTACAGTCACGGTATCAGCATTGCATTGTGTGCATGATTACATTTGACAGGAAATGAATGCATTTTGCACAAAGATAAATGATTTAACAAGGAAAAAGAGCAAACATGAAACAATTGTTACAAAAATCGATTTTCTGCAATACTCTCAGAAAGGCATATTGTGACGGAATTTATCACAATATCGATATCGTGCTGTTGTATTGCGCCGGCCCTAAGATACAAATTTTGAATGATAAACATTCTGGATAGTAAAGACCCCAGACTTATTGCACAAGGGCAAAATTGATTGAAAACAGACATAATAAGTTGTAGAAACAAGGCAGAGTGGCGTAATTGCCTAAAGCCTGGTCTAAGGTTTCGCTCTTGTCTGGAGTTCCAGGAGTTTGAATCCTGACGATGACACAGCTGTCCGTGGCTGGGATTCGGAGAGAGCATAATTGTCCTGCTCTCTGAGCGGGAACCTTTATCTTCCCCCGTCGAGTAGAGTGACGCTAACCATTTAGGGGCGTCTGTGAGATCATGTAAACAGAATACAGTCAAAAGAAGATGCGGTTGCTAGATTAAGGTGTCGGAGGCATGTGTTAGGCTTCGCCCTCCGCCCCGGGTAGCTGTTGTTTGATAAGGGAGACCCGGCTAGTGGGGGGAAATTGGCTACAACTAAATTGGGAGAAAATTGGGTTAAAATAAAATAAAGTAACAGAAACAAGACTACAATTGACAGTCCACAGTAAGAAGGGAGAGGTGATGATGCATTCAACTAAACCAGCTAGAATTTATTCATTTTCAACACATTAACAATAACTGTTCTATCTAAAGGCCTTTGCTGGTGACATTTATTGTAGTCATTTCTTTTTTTGTGGCATAAAAAAAGACAAAGCTTCCGAATACTAAACAGAGAAATAAATACCAACCTAACGAACGAATACTCGAGTAGTCAAATTATTCTTGCCAGCCCTACTCTACATTCTTCCACTGCTTTCACCAAGATCCCCATAAACCCACACACATTCGCTCTCACACTTTCTCACTCTTCATTTCTATGCCCAGAATACAGAAGAGTGAAGAGTGTCCGGATCATCGTCGTCTAAAAAGTCTCCCACGGGTCATGTGGAGCTGGTTTCGAGGTTCGGTCTGAAGGCTGGAAAACAGAGGTGCTTAGCCCCGTTTCGACAATGTAATCCAAACTAAGCCAAAGCCAAAATAAAGCACGTTACTGAGGGTTTCAACAGAGAACCCGTGAGCACCTCAGGGCAATCGGAGGCTTTTGGGGGGGCTTTTTTTCGTCCAGTTTAGTTGTGTAGGTACTCGTATAAAGAGCATATCAGTTGTCGAAAGATGATGAACTTTAGGTAGTGTCACTCCTAAGCAACAAGAGTATAAAGTCACTATGGCCCCGTTTCCACCTGGTAACATGTGGCTCGAGTGATGGGATCACAAGTGGTCAGCCGAGTGCGTCTCGAATGCGTCTCGGCTGACTGCTTGTGTTCGGATTTCGTGACTACTTACATCACTTCCGCCGTAGCTGTACGCACGGGCGCAACTTTTGTTTTGAAATGATGACGGGGCAAATGTTTTATTTATTTAAATAAGACGTTTTAATCGTCTGTATCAAACGCGTTTTACGAAAAACATTATGCACCCGTTTAACCAACGTTTAAATCCACCAGCTCTTCAAAACACTTCCTTTTAAAATGTAGTTGCTATGGTTTATATCAGCTACATTATGTCTTTACTGAGAGCCCGTAAGAAGAAAAAAAACACTGCGACCCCACAACCTGATTAATATTCATTATTCATTAATACTCATTATAATGAGCTACAGCCGGTATAAAGCCTCACTTTATATTAGCGCATGCCGCAATATCATGATGTAGTTTTCTGTAAATGAATTCATTATACAATAATGTGATATATGTGGCCGTGTGTCACAGAAAATAAACTGCTAGAAACTCCCTCGTGCCGTGTTCATTTATAGCCGTCCAGGCTATTATTTTGTTACAGACGCAACCCTAAAAAACACCGCAAATACAGTTTAAGTGATGTTTTTTCGAACGCGTCTGTATCAGTTTCTTTATTTAAAAGATTTGTAACGGACTACACTTTCAAAAAGTTGTGCGCACACGGGCGACGGGCTTTTCCAACTGTTTCGACCGAACGGAAAAAGCCAACTAATGCATTATGTGAATGAACGAGACGAAGGAATAATGACGTATTTTCCGTTTAGG
>JAOUQW010061871.1:0-14368 GCA_028565825.1 Olivaichthys viedmensis
AATCATGACTGATGCCCTCTCGGTGCTCGGTCAAGACCCCCCCCCGCCCCCCCGGCAAAAAATTCCTTCCATATGCAGACCTCTGGCTCCCGCTTGACCTTATTAACCCAAAGCACATCCTTTAGCCGAGTCCTACTAATGATGCTCGACCTGGGGGGGGGGGCGTGGGCGTGAGTGACGGCTATAAACAAGCCCTGCTTATGTTTGCTGGGTGTCTGCCTATCTGTTTGTATGTTTAGCTTAACGAGGTCGAGAGAGAGTGTCTACGTTTGTGTGCGTTTCCTGAGCTTTTTGGAAAATGTCTTCATCAAGATCTGGCCCGCTTTTGAGGGAAAACAAAGGGGTAAATTGACTGTAAGTCTGCGCCAAATATGAATAAATGAGAAATATAATGCCAAAGGGTTGCTGTGTAGCATGTCGGGCATTAAAATAGAGCTTAAAAACCCAGATGTCAGATTTGCTTTGCTTCCCAGAGAAGCCAGAGAGAAGACAAAAACAGGGAAACTGTGGGACAGAAAGTCCACACACACACTGACTAAGTTGTATGAACTACTTTTATGGGATAAAGGTGGGGGTGGAGTGTGGGTGGTGTCAGTATCTATTACAACGTTATGCCCTTGATTTATATACAGCTTTACGCACTGCCTTACATTAATGGAATAACAAAATAAAGGCAGAGGAAATGTTCTCTCAAACATTAAAAGAAGGATAAAGTTTAAGTGGAGTTTTATACCATTTGATACACATAAAATAGGCTTTAATGCATTGGTCACATGTTTATTGCTGGACATTTTTACAAGGAATAACATTAAAGAGATACTCCAGTGTTTTTAAATGTAATCTCTATCCACCGCGTCTGTAGCGTGTGTGTGATCACCACAGACAATAATGTCGACACGTTTCCCTGCACTGAGAAAAGACTGGAAAACCGGTTTACGCCAAAATCACTTATCATAAACATTTAAAACACACAACTATATAACGCGAGTTCAAAACTACAACATTACACTGTAAGAATAAAGGTCTTAGGATGAGATAGACATGAGAGACAGCCTTACTAAAGCTGTTCTTATGAAGTTTTAGCCAACTTCCAACACTGGGGCAATACAGTAAAAAGTAGTTCCGGTTACTTGCGGTGGTATCCATACGCCATCAGACCCACATAACCCCAAATTCTTTCCTCTGAAAAAGTAGGCCCGTCTCAGAATGGACGAATTATACAGATTTAGAGCTTCATTTCCAAAAGTCATTTACTTAGGAATTCATGAAAGCGTGGTACAAAAATATTGACGCCCCAACAACTGCCCTTAGACTTCCATTATAAGCGAGTTTTGAGATGAGGTAGAAATGGAGATTAGGTAGGTAAAAAATATATATATAATTAATTGAATTTAAAAAGTATTGCTTTAAAGTTCAACTTCAGAGTGTCTTGACTGGCATGACAGGTTATATACAGTTTTGCCAAAGTGCAAAAATGACATAAATGTAATAATAAAAATTACAGCAGAGGCAACAGCATTTTTCCAGTGCATATTAGCAACAATACTCCAACAGTGAAGTATGCGAACATACTGTATGGGTGTCGACTTAGGCTAGCTAGCTAGCAGCAATAGCGTTGGTCCGAATGAATGATGAATGATGAAGTTAGGAAAGATAGATGTTAGGGGTGGGGTCATTTGCAGGTGGGGAGACTGAAAGGACATGCCTCAAGATTTATTAGTTTTCTATGTCTACTATTAAATAACCCTGACCAATTTGCACGCACACACACTGTTTTAACGTTATTGCTATTACAAAGTCATCCACATTATCATATTAACCAAATTTTCCTCATTATTCACAAAAGAGGCAGGAACCTGGTGCAAGGGAACTGTACCTGTACCTGTATGTGTTGCTCTAATATATAAAGTTGAGCAGTTGGGGGTTAAGGGTTATGCTCAAGGGCCCAGCAGTGGCTCTCTGGAAGTTTTAAGATTATAACTCACAACTCTCCAGTCACTAGCACAGAACTGTAGCCTCTAAGCCACCCATAAGAAGGTGATAGAGAAAAAAACAGAAAGTGAGTTTGTGTGCATGTGTGCGTGTGTATGCGTGCCAGTGTGTGTGTGTGTGTGTGTGCGCGTGTGCATGTGTGTGTTTATGCGGATGGTTGCAGTGTTGGCGCAGAGGTTGGTCACGTAACAGATGGTCATTAAGGATTATTCTGAAGTCTGTCGCTGTGGAGTTTGAACCAAACACATCACACAGCACGACGTAAGACACTCGTATTATGTGCATCACCAATACAATACAGTATCAATATACAAAGGAACAATATAACATTACTTTGGACTGCATGACAATGATTCAAATTATAATGATAGTTTTATTGCACTTATCATATTATCAGCCTTTTCGTTCACATTGTACATTATAAGACAATTTTTTTTTTCAAGAGCTAAAAATCAGACTAATCTTTAGTCACATTAATTATGTGAGAGTAACTTTCAAGTGCTAAATATAAACAGATTTAGAGTCTGAATAGATCAATATGGCACCAAAATATGCAATAAGCAGTAGAGTCAATAAAAAAAAAAATCTGATAGCTATCGTTTGCCAATTAGCTAACTTTAGCTGAGCTCAGCAGTATGGCGGTCAATTATGTTTAATTAATTGAGGACACCAAAAAATGTGATCATGATTAAAATACTGTATAATTAATTGTTCAGCCCTAATATTATGGTTATGATAATTATGAGAATATAGACAGTACTAGAGACCTTGGAATTAAAAAGGTTCTATCTGACTTTTTTTCTTCTTTTTGGCAAAAATGAGTTAATGTTATTTACGTAAGGAATAAAAAATGACGGGGCGTGCAGTTATAGGAAAATGATCAACGACAGGGTGGTGTGATGCAGCCGTTACCACTCTGGAGTTGATTATTTTCCTATAACAGCACAACAACAGACTGAAGTTTCCTGGCAGAAAACTTAAACAGCTTTACCTCTGACTGTTACAAAGCGCTGACACCTTCCATAAATATTCAATACACCTTCTCCTTACAGAAATCTTCACCACAGCAACCATTATACATCTTTCTTTGTTAAATAACAACACTTCTTTAAATATATATATAAAATCTGCATGCTCTAATATGTTTATATATAAGAGCATATATTAGAGTGTGTTGTGATTTGCCTTGCAGCCGACACTACTGTCATAGCCGTGCGGTTATAGAAAATTAATCAACACCTTCTGACCAATCAGATTTGAGAATTCAACAGCGCTGTGGTATAAATGTTAGTTTATAGAAGTTTTATACCAAAATATTGCAACATATTTCAGGGTGTTTGTGTAGTTTCAGTGTGCTATGCTGCTACTTAGAATGTAAAATGCTAACACACACACACACACACACACACACACACACACAGGTCTGCAAACCTGCAGCTTTATGGAGATTCCAAAAAATGTGGGCACAGACATGTGGGCACAGTCTATGTGGTTTTGTGTAAATGTGTGTGTATGTGCGTGTATGTGTGTGTGCACAGAAGTGTTTTCCACACCACACTCTAGTCTGTCCTCATTAATCACCTTGGACAGCTGATCGCCCCCCAGGCCAAAGCGTGCACCAGCTCCCTGTAGCGAACTGAATAAGACCCGATTACCTCAGCCAGGGCAGGCAGCAGAACTCACGGCGTTTCTCACGATGCCTGCCAACCACCAACCCAAACCCAAATCAAAGCCCAAAAATGGAACCTTAAATCAGGCTGGTCAGATCGTGTTTGGCACTGAAAGGTTGCCAGTCTACCAAACCAAATCTCGATTCTGCTATAATGTACAATATTTTTTGGCAGTCCTGGGATTTGAACTCACAACCTTTTGGTCACTAGCTCAGCTGATCTACAACTGCTCCCATGAATGACCTGAAGTTATTTATTACTGCATCCCAAAAACTCAATGATACTTCCAGGCAGTAAGACAGTTCTATACAATCTCATCTGGGACCACTAATCTAAGCTTTTATTTTATGTATGTGTTTATGTATGAATGAATGAATGAATTCTTTCTAATTAATTATGTATAATTATTTTTATTAATTACATTCATATTTACCAATATAAGGAGAGACTAATGCTATATACCTTATATACTAGCAAAGATGTTAACCTATTTTAATCTGGGCCCAAGTAACAACGCAATGAATATTCCTTTTTTTTTTGCTTCGATTAAAATATATTGTGTATTTTTCCAATCAAATGTTTCTTTTTCCCCCCTCACTAAATATTTTTTTCTCAAGAGTAGATACCTCTATTTTACTGTAGATCCAAATTCTGGGTAATCCAACTCTTTAATTGTCAATATCTAAATAATTCTTGATCTGTTCATGTAAATTAGTTTGTTTTTTTTTTGATCCATAAATATCTGATGGATAAATATCTTATTCCATTTTTACACAAACTTAACTTCCTAATGTATTTTAAATTTACCTCCCTGACTGTAAAGCGCTTTTCAGTACCTGCTTATTTCTAGTCCCATTTTAACTCTAATCTTAGCTTTTAAAAGTAATCTGACACAATTTTACCCTCACCTCAAATGTAGTCGATCAGCCAAGACACGTTTGGTGTCCAAAGACATGCACAATGCTAAAATGGAGGCGATGAACTTCTAGAACAGATTTAAAAATAGCCTCATGGAATTTATTGTGAATTCCACCAAAATTATAGTTTATGTATAGTTATTTCATACGTTGTTTTTATGCATGTTTATATGTATAGTTTGTAGTACGTTCATTACCGTTGAGTTTCTGCTTCGCGATTGCAACGTCCTGTCATGCGCAGCTGCAGTAATTTGTTCCTCGCGTTAGCCGTAGTCTGGCAAACGCCGATACAGGCTTTGCCAGAGCAGACTTGCAGCTGCTGAAAACATCTAATAAAGTGCCGTAACCGACCGTTACATTTCCCTTTTTTGTTTGCTACATTAGCCTTAAAGCTCCAATGCAAAACTAAAGAAGTGAACTTCAGACACTAAACATTTGGGAAAAATTGTATACATTTTTTTATTGGCTGAGGTGTAATATTGGACTAATATGTACTAATGAGGTTCCTGTAGATGCTTAATCTCCACAAACATCAGGTTAACATCTGAACATAGTCATATGCTTTGAATTTAGCAGTGACTGGGAAAGACCACCATGTTCCAGATTCTCCATGAGGAACTGGACTGCATTTCTTCTGAAGCCTGGACAAACACATGGTGTGGTTCTGTACACACACTTCCCCTCAGCTTTACACATTTTCCTTGCGCTCTGGATTCATTATTTATCGTAAAAGGTGCAGAGCTTGACAGACTAGACCGAGATGCAGGTTGTTGTCGAGGCGAGGTTGCATACTGCATGGAAGGATAGTGTAAAAGAGCAAAATATAGAGTGGCCAAGTTAGAGAAAGAAAGGCATGGCAGGGGTATGAACGAGGGCCTGGAACTTGCTTGTAAAGTGCAGAAATAATGAAACCAAAATGGCACATTAAAGCATTTTTTATCTGCTGATATGAGTCGCACTGGGCTTTAGCTGGGGAAAAGCTTGATTCAGCAAGTTCTGAAACTCTGCTTCTGTGTGTGTGTGCTGATGATGGCTTGAGGAAACGTGTGCTCGTTTTTAGATCCATACCAGCTGCTGTTAAGATGTTTTCGGGCTAAAACATGGAAGGAAAAAAAATTCATGATGTTAAAGGATTGTGTGTTCATCAGGGATCTGAACACATAATAAAATTACACAGCCTTAAAGGAAATGTTTGGCCACAAATGAAAGTTACTTCATTTCCCCTTAACTCAAATGTAGTCAAATGTAGCCAGGACATGTTTGGTGTCTGAAGTTTGCTTCTTTCTGGAGCCACAAGGCTAAAGTAGCTAGCAAGTACAAGAAGCTTATGGCCTCCGATTTAGCATCAGACAAAATCCATGTCTAAATAATCACACACTCGCCTCAAAAGACATTGTTTGGCTCAGTAACAGCATTTATACTTAAGCAGTTTCATAAAATAGGTGTACAGTTTGCATGATGATGAACTGGAGGCTTTAAGCGTCTGCTACTTGTTGGCAAAATTAGCCTCGTAGCTCCAGTGCAAAACTAAAGAAGCTAAAACATGTCTTGACTGATCAACTACATTTTGTTTTTTGGCCCAACTGGTCTTTTAACCAGCAGACAGTGTGACATGATTGCATGGAAGTCACGCTTTCTCACTCTGTTGGCTTGAGTGTTACGCTTTTCAGATGTTCACAATACATGTGGTGCACAGATTAGCAGCCCAACACACACACACACACACACACACACATGTACTCATTCTTTTCTGCCTCAGGATGAAGTATGAGCATCAAGCACCTGCTCTATATATGTACACCCAGTAAAATAATCGACATGTGATGAAAGCCCAGACAGATGGAGAAAAAGAGAGAGAGAGAGATGTTTTGTACTTTGTGTGTGTGTGTGTGTGTGTGTATATGTGTGGATCTACCCCTAACCTTATCACTAACTTTGTTAACTTTGTTGGCTACAATAAAACATCTTCCATGTTCCAAGTTGCCTGAATAGAATTATTTATTTGGCTTACAGAAAGGACGCAAGGAGGCAGTCAGACAGCAGGACGCCAGCATTGCTCTCACCCGGAAACAACAAGTGTAAGAGATGAGGGAAAGGCTTTAGAGAGACAGAGATGTCTTGTCTTCTCCAGAATGACGCCTCTTCTCTGTGGAAGTGGCTCGCTCTGACGGTTAGGCCCTCACACTTCCCACACACGTCCCATTTTCAAAACTCATCCATCTTCCCAAGCTTATAATCTAGCCGACTCTTAACTTATTCGCCAAAACTGCACTGGCCTGTTTTTGTATGTCCAGACGTGTTTGTATATATGTGTGTTATGTGTAAGGTTTTTACTTATTGCGTCTTTGTGCAACTGAAAAGTACTACATAAGTAAAATGTATAATAATAATAATAATAATAATAATAATTATTATTATTATTATTAATAAAGCATCTGTCCACATGGTCCAAATATTATTATTATCATCATCATCATCATCATTAAAGCAACTGCCAACATGGTTCAAATATTATTATATTATTATTATTAAAGCAACTGTCAACATGTTTCAATTATTGTTATTATTATTATTATTATATTATTATTAATGTTATTATTAAAGCAACCATCAACATGGTTCAAATGTTTAAAAAATCCTTGTGATACTAAAGAATTTAAAGATCCGTCACTTGTGGATTTAAGAACTATAGACCTTTAACGACAATTTAATCATAGTAAAGGCTACAAAGTTTTCAAATGGTAAAAATGCTTCCTAGATGCAGGCAAAGAGTGAGTGGGAACTTCAATTACTGTGTGTGGGTTAAAGGCGGGTGGCTAACATAAGCACATAAGCACCAAGTCTGATTTGTACATGAAATTGCCTAATGAATTAGAAATTTCAAGTGGAAAAAAATGAAAAATCTTTCTTTATAGTCGACAGTAATCTCACCACAAAAGCTTTAGATAATAATACGATACGATCTTTATTGTCAGATTCCTCTGAAACTCATCTTGCGTCACAGCAGCTCCATTACATAAACGCACAGAGATAGCAAGAGACGAGAAATAACAAATAAATAAATAACTAGAAAGGATTTTTTTTTTATTACATAGTCTCAAAATTGCACTATACCATGTACATAACCGTGGTTGCACTTGTCTAGGTAGCTTACTCTCTTGGTTAAGTAGCAAAACTGATTGGGGAATTAAATATTTATTAAAACTGTTAAGTCTGGACCTTGGAACGCTAAACTGTCTGTTTAAGGGCATAGTAGAAAGCTAATAAAAAATAAATAAATAAAAAGCTGACATGGGCTTTAACATCAGCCAAAACGTGTTTCGAAGGCCATGAACATATCTTCTATACTGAATAATAAACTGCTTGATGTGGCATTTCTACAAGAAATGTCATTAGAGAACAGAAAAAAGAAAAGCACCTCCACTTATGCCTTCATAAGTGATTCTATAAATATGCAAATTCAAAAACGCCCCCCTTCTCCTGGTAAACCGGAATAATATGAGAAGACATTTGCACATTGGAGCATGATTGGCTCTTAAAGTTTATGACGCAATAACACGTGCGTGTCACGTCTTAAGTCACGGCCTTAAGTCAGATTTTCAGCTCCTGTTTCTTAAAAGAAGCGGCAAAACCGCTACAGTGACAATTTTTTACACTTTGACCAATTTGTCAAGTGAAATTAATTTCCCTGAAAGGAATAAACAATAATAAAAAAATAAAAAAATAAAAGTTTTATAAAGTTTAGGGTGACTAATTATGTGATCAAAGCCAAAGAGACCCAGAGAATCTATATATATCACCACAAAAAACCCAGAGAAAGTCTCGACATTAAAGTGCCTTTCCCACCAAGGAGACGTCATACCCGGAGAAAAATTCTCACACACTCGACTCTCAAAAACTCCACAGACCTCGAGAGTAAAACTGTTTTCTCCCACCCACAGACCCCAGCCCATCTCAGGAAAAAAAAGCTCGACTCCTAAAACACATTATTAGGCAAACAAACGGCGCTCGGCCCTGATTGGACGCAGATGCCGCAACAGCGTTAGCATGGGTTTAATCAGCTTCATGAAAGTGGTCTATAAAGGCCTATAAAACCGCTCAGAGATGAAGTCATTGTTGCCCTACATGACATGACATCACTTTCATATGTCCTTTTTAATCCCCCCCACACACACGTCAACAATTCAGAGTGATGATCGGCTCCTTCCTGTCCTTATAATTATATGCTTTAAGGTAATAAAGTACAGATTCTGTGTCAGCACTTTTAACTTTAGTCATGCATATGCATGATTTTGCTTGTTGAACGTCCTCCATCTGATTCCGCAGTCCTCTTGAAGCCATTATCTGCTAATTCAAAGCAGGACGCACTGGTTAACTTAATATGGAAAGGCATTAAGAGCTTAAAAGAGGTTCATCCACGTCAAAGAGGATGAGCGTAAACAAAAAAAATTAAAAATTTTAAATGCAATAAATAAACAAACCGACGCAAAACCTCGTTGGAATCAAGCGAAGAACAAAGTGCACACAAAAGAGGGGTTGATGAGTGCAGAGGGGCTTTTGATCTTCACCATGAAATGAGCAAGAGTTACTCTTTCAACACACACACACACACACACCCTCACACACACACACCCTCACACACTCTCAATTAGGAGTTGAGAACGAGCGCGGTTTAAAAACGGCAGCGCTGAGGGACTGAGTCAGAGACCATTAACTAGAGCCAGAGGAAATGAGCTGGAGACTCGCTCGTTAAGGAAGGTGTGCCCACCCAAGCCAGAGAGGAAATCATCCCCTTTAATCTGAAGTACTCGCTAAAGTATTTGATACCCATGTCTAAAAAAAAAAAATAAGGGTCATTTGATCTGTGAGGATCTCTTAAAGCTACACAGAGGGGGGTTTAAATGTTTAATTTGCAGTATACCTTAATGTGTATAGGCACCAATAAGTTATCAATAGGGGTATAAAGATTTCCTATACAGCTGCACCAATTTAGAAAAGCGTGCGGTCAAGCAGAAGCGGCGACTGAATCGATATGGACGAGTCTAATATTACATGATCAGCCTTTTTTTTTTTAAATTACTATTATAAATTACTATTATACACTTATTTGGAAATGTTATCAAATAATTTTCCTTTTGGCACCATGTGTTTCTTTCGTGCTCTCTTTCTCTCGCTCTCCGTGATCGTCTTCTGTGAGTGTCAGTCTCCGGAGAAGGAAGCATAAAGGTGGACGATATGGCAAAAATATCACATAACATTGATTAATTAAAGACATTTTTACGATACACAATCATGTATCATGATATTTAGTTTTGCTAGTGTTTTGCTAACAAAGTTCCAGTAGAGTTACATTACAAAAAAAAAACTATAATTGTTTATTCAACATTTACAAAAAATTCAAACGATTGGTTAAAAAAAGAAGAAAAAAAAGAAAAAAGATTTTAACGTCCAACTTTGAGTAACAATAGAGTCGGAGTACTTAGTAGTGTTATAAGTACTGACAATACCCACAATACTCTTAGAAAAGTGTATTATGATGTAGTTTATCACCATGTCGCGATCATATCATGATATCTTATGATGCATCTTGCTGATCTCCTGAAGCAGTGCAGCCCATCCTGAGCACTTCGCTCAGCTGAGGCAGGCCTACTGTTAATCCCGAGCATCACTCGCAGATCAACAGGTGGAAGATGTTTTTCTTATATCGCCCCTAAACTCTGGAATAGTGCTCCAGAGAAAGTTAGGAACGCTCGATAGCGCTATAGGTGTTTTTAAATCCAGATTAAAAACATACTTGTTTAATTTAACTTATTCTTAGCTCTTGGGTCTTTTATCTTGTTAAATAGACTTTTCATGATTCGTAGTATTAATACTACATTTATAGTCAATTCATTAGTGATTGTACATTGGTTCTTTAAAGCACTGAGATTTTGAACTCAAAATGAAAAGTGCTATATAAATAATAATAATAATTATTATTATTATTATTATTATACTACTGCCACTTTGGCACATTAAATCGTATCGAGACAGCTATAAATCATATCTTACTGAATCGCTGGCTGCTTTAAATGCATTTTTCATATTTTAGATAATTGATCATGTACCGATTTGTGCATATAATCTCAGAAAAACAGCTACATCTCTATTATTAATCAAGTTACTAGTCACCGTTGCTCTTGTTATTGATATAGCAATCATTCCTATGCATACGTCATTACACTTCACCACAGAAGGTTCATAAGGTTAATTTGTTTATTTATTCCTTTATTGAGCCTACTGATACTAAAATGGTATTTATAGTAGGGACTTAAATAATCCTCAGTTAGTCGTTTGAGAGAATTTTTAATTGTTTAAAAGGTAACGCGATACCTGCGTGAAAGTCATTCCATATCAAAGGGACATTGCTTGCTTACCAACATCTGATGACTTTTTTTTTCTTTTCTTTTTTTACTCTTCTGTAGTTCTGAATGTAAAGAAGAGATGTACAGCAATACAGTATATAAGAAGATTACTTAGGCCTTTTGAATAAATCACTATAGATGATTACATTTGTTCATTAGGCAGAAGCTTTTATCCAAAGCAACTTACGATTTCAGCAGAGTACAATGCAAGCATAGAAGCTGAGCATTGAGGGGTCTTGCTCAAGGGCAGCTTTTAGGGATCTGAACTCACAACTTTATGGTCACTAGAGCAGAATCTTGAGAAACTTCCAAGCAATAACATCACACCAAGCAAACATTTACATTTGCTCATTTTGCAGACGCTTTTATCCAAAAGCAACTTACAAATGAGGCAGCATCCAATCCAAGCATACAGTTGAGGGTTAAGAGTTTGCTCAGGGGCCCCAACTATGGCAACTGGGATTTAAACTCACAACCTTTTGGTCTCCGGAGCAGCCAATAGAAGAGAATATGGAACTCTCTCAGTGGACTCAGCCTCTCTATTTCTTTCGCTCTCTTTCTCCTCCTCAGATCTGAAATGTCACCATTAATATTATCACGACCTGGGATGATGTTACAGATCCTTCTCATATGGTTGTTACGTACCAAGTGAACGATCACAGCTTATCTGAAAGCTTTCAAGTTCGACATCATCAAGTGAAACTTTCATCTCATATTTGCACTCTGCCCAGACTACAAGGCTATCGTATTTAAAGATAAACGACTTCTTTCCCTTTAAACGATGCACGACTCCATTTGCAGAACGTCTCTGGTTTCTGATTTCACAGCCACTCCAAGTCGTTGACTGACCCCAGGCTTGCTGCTGGTCTTGATCTTTGCTTTTGCACTCCTGATAGCCCTTTAAATCCAGCATGCACCTAAAAACGACATACGAATTATGGTTCCATCGAAGGCCATTTATCAAACAGTCACTGGCCTGGACTCCGGCGTAGCTGCTGCACGTTTGGGTGAGGGCACGCTGGTTAAAAATCAACAGCGCGAGGCTGGAGGTGAAACATGAGAACGGAGAGACATCGGAATGAAAACATTTTATTGGCCCGCGTGTCCTTGTGAAAACAGGGACCTGGGACAACACGCCGAAAAAGCAAGCTGGGACGCTAGAAGTGGGAGGAGAGTGCGGGGAAATCTTCCTGAACATTGAGAAGTTTTAACAATCTTGATTAACGTCAAAGCGCTCACTGTGTTGCGTAATATTTGGGCTGGATATATTTTGGGAGAACAAAGCAAGAGCAGAGAAACTGTTGTGAAAGAACTTGAACTATTTGAAATCTCAGGGTCACATTCTGGACTTACCTAGGTGTCTCCATGGATTCTGTGTGTGTGTGTGTGTGTGTGTGTGTATATATAAATAAGCAAAGAGAATGAGAGTATGTGTGTTAGTAAGACACTAAGAGAGTGTGTGTGTGTGTGTGTGTGTGCGCGCCTTTGTCTAGTTGGACTCCGTAGACGTGTTTGCTTTCTGACCTCTCTCATTCGTTGCCAAGGCACCACAGGAGCGTGAATACTGGCATCACCGTGGAAACGGGACTCAGGGACAAAACACACTTCTGGAAATGTCACCAATGGGGTTTTTTTTTTCCTTCTCCGACTCCAGGCAGCTGTGCGGCAGTTCTGACATTCAAAGACTTAATGACTGTGATCAGGTTTACTTCGCATCAGGCTTCATTACAAAGACAGCAACGTCACAGCGCCATCTGGTGACTCTTAACATCCTGAAATGGGCATTTTGATCCAAAGTTGAGATTTAAAATACGTGACACTTTTTGGGGTTAATATTACCTCATTGTGAGCTATAAGATCAAATGCAAAAGTGAAAGCAATGCCCTTTAGAAAACAGCATTGAATTGGAAAATTATTTTTTAAATGTTTCTTGATCGGTGGGTTCGCAGCTGTTATGCTGTAACCTGACCCTCAGGTGCTCCACAACACCAGCCTCTTGTGTGTGTGTGTGTGTGTTTCACTCTGTGATCACAGGAAGTTGGAGCGGGTTCAGCTCTCTTATTAAGAGCTATTTCCTGCCCCCTGCTATCAGAGGCTGCTCCTTGAGCCGTGACATGCTGAACATTCCTCCACACACACACACACACACACACACACACACACCTCATATACATATTCTGTCTGAGGCGCCCAGTGCACAGCATTCACAGGCATACCGTAACACACACACAATTCTGAGCTAATGCTCGGAAGAGACAGACTGAAATAACACCACCATCTCGCCAAATCCTAAAACACACACGCACGCACACACGCACGCACGCACACACGCACGCGCAACGGCACCATGCTGGGCTTCAGTGAACTGAGCAAATTCATTCTGATAGATCGCCGTTACTCACCTCCTCACTCTGACCTCTGCCTGTACTCAGGGTCTCTGATTAAGTCCTTATCTAGCTATCTAGAAGTCCTGATCTGTCTGGTCCTCGCTAACCTTTCTTACAAAAAATTAAGGTGTAAACCGGATTTAAAAAAAACAGCTCTTTAAAAGTTTTTAAAATTTTGTTGTGTTTCCTGACCTATAATAATCATATAATTGCATAGATATTTGAGAAAAACTGTGATTCGCAGTACAGCTCTGCAACGAATCTGCCATTTCAGGCTTCTGTTTACATTTTTTTGACATGGAAATTAGCCCCGCCCACAGTGGAAGCAGAGCTGCTCAACTTTATAATGCTCATTTATAATGTCAAGCAGGATATCATCTGAGATTTATCCAAATATCTTGTACTCTGCCGCAGAATCATGGTGTGTGGGTGTAATGCCCTGGTGTCCCATCCAGGGTGTATTCGCACAGTGTTCCCGGGATGAAGCAATTATTGAAGATGAATGATTGAATGACACAATAGTGCCATCTTGGAGTGTCAAGATCTCTCCTTTTGAGATAATGTAAGAAATATACATTAAAAGCAGCTAACGATCCAATCCAATATGATTTAGAGCTGTTTCAGTGCAATACGACACGATCCAGTATTGTACACAACAGTGCCTGACAGGCACAGAGGCCACGCCTCCTTCACTAGGACTGACAGGCACAGAGGCCACGCCTCCTTCACTAGGACAGACAGGCAGAGGCCACGCCTCCTTCACTAGGACTGACGAGCACAGAGGCCAAGCCTCCTTTACTGTGAATGACAGGCCACACCTCTTTCATTGGGGCTGACGGGCATAGAATAGAATAGAATAGAATGCTATTTATTGTCACAGATACATATACACATACAAGTACAGTGAAATTCATTCTTCGAATATCCCAGCATGTTGGTAAGCTGGGGTCAGAGGTCAGGGTCAGCCATGATACAGCGCCCCTGGAGCAGGGAGGGTT
>JAOUQW010061881.1:0-14366 GCA_028565825.1 Olivaichthys viedmensis
GCAGGTGGGGACAATCACATCACGAGACAAAGACAAAGAACACATAAACACAAGCACATGGCGGCCGTCGCCATGGCAACCGCCACGCTACATCACGCGCGACAAATTGGGAGGGCCCTAGAGATTCGCACCCCTGCAACGGAGTCAGATTTTGTGAGATTTGTTTTTGATTAAATAAAAACAGAAAAAAAATATCTCTATAAAGACACTGGACCAAGCTGCTGCTCGTGGTTCTGTCTTGTTAATAACATGATCATTCTCCACATACTGCTGCACCTACACAAACACCCCACTGTTTCTTTCAATTCCTCTCCTGCGGTTTGATGTCATGGTGTTGTGTTTTCCCAGATTCCCTTTGGCAGGTATTTTTCTGCCCTGACATTACCTATTTTTCTGAGCTGGTGGCAGCGTTTGTTCGACTCGCACTGTGAACTGTGAGAATTTCTGTCTTCTTTTGTTCCACTTCTGTCTGAAAGCCTGAATTATTCAGAGTGACTGAGGGTTCTGTCGTAGTAGACGGAAGGTTTTAAGTTCAAATCCTGTGATTCCAGAGAGCAGCTTTTGAACAAAGCCCTTAACCCTCAAGTTCAAGTTTTATTTGTCACATACAAAGAGCTGTACAATGTATACATCTTGTAGTGAAATTATTGGTCATTGGTTCCAGAGCTGTGCAAACATATCACAAAGGACATGAGACACCAGTGAAGTGCACAAATATTGCAACATGACATGAAATATACACTAAATATACACTATATAAACAAATACACAAAGCAATATACACTAGCGTTGGAATCAGCTGTCGTCATATTTAATGAACAGTCATTATTCTATTCACTAAACTCTTCTACAGTGTAGTAGATCTAATATATCTAATATAAACCTCACATCTAAAGCTCTTTTTAGAGTTTTTTTTTGGTATTTAAATAAGTTTGGTAAAAAGTCATTTAAATAGTTAAATGATAAAAATGTAGTGATAAAGGAGAAATGTGTCATGCTCGTGGAGACGGGGAGGCTGGACACAAGCGCAAGTCGTTGAACATACATTTATTAACAAACCTAACTAAACATACACCTAAACACTCGGACACAGTATAACAATTAACATACAATGAAGCACAAAACAGGGCGGGTACACGGGGATATTTATACAAACTAATCAGGGAGACAAACGAGACACAGGTGGGATCAATTACGTCACAAGACAGGAACTAACAAGCATACACACTGCAGCGCGAGGCCAAAATGACGATACATAGATAATTACAGTATATTATTTAAGTCTCCACTTCAAGATTTGATCAGCCCTTTCCAAAAAATGAGGCATTCTGGGTATTAATGTTTATATTAACATCACTCTTGATGCTGTAAAACTTTCAGAGTCATTTTGGAGTCAAGATTTTGGACACATGATGTTTTACAGCTGAATACCAATGATCTGAAACCTAAAGTGCATAAACACTAGAATCACATTACAATCATTTTATAGATGGATCCGAAACTAAATGGAGTTTATATCACTGACAAACACTGATTCCAAACTTTTATACGCTAGTGTAGACTATTACACAAATACAAATACACGTGGTATAATACACAGTACCCGTCTATAACAGAACGTATGTGCATTAAAGTGAATCTGAGATGCTCTATGTTTGGACTGGATGATTGGATTATTTGGATAAAAGAGTCTGCCAATTAAATAAATGTAATACAAGTGTAATATTTATGAGTCTTTATTGTGCTAGGAGTCAGACTTTCTGTCGAAGCTGTTCCAGTTTTAAAAATAGCTGTGATGAGTAGGTGTGTACGTGCCCTCTGTGAAATATGTGCCACTGCAGTCTGTCTAGTTTAGGGATGCAATTTAATTAGATGTCCAGACTTTTGTTTGAACGTCTCAAATGCCCTGTAACTGCTTAACTCTAATGGGCTTCTAATCTGCAAGTAAATTGTAGCCATTCTTCACAAATCCTGGGCTACTTTCCCAAGTGCACATCCTGGCAGGTGTGTACTCTGGTGTTTGTCTCACAGTTTAGTTTTCAGTTTAATGTGACTGTTTTAAATGTAGCGTTGCCAAATCAGTTATAACACATTACAAATAAAACAATAACAATGCAAAGAAGCAAAGTAATTCAAGCAGACTAACGGAAACGGACAAGCAAACTTGTGTTATACAGGGTCCATGATATCAAAGCTATATGGCGCTGTCGAGTGCAAAAGTTTGCATCCCCTTAGAATAAAGAAGAAGACAAAGAAATTTAATTTATAGCAACAAGACATTTAAAGGGTTTGGTTCACAGATGTTCCTTCATTATCACAAACGGTCAAATTGTCACGAATCACACACCGGGTTTGGATGCAGGTGCATGTTTATTTACAGTGCAACACATACAAGGGCAAGGCAGGAATCGTCATCGTGTCACAGTCCAGGGTCGAGCAATCGGCAATCAGGATGTATTAGGCAGAAACAGGAGTCGGAGTTCGGGTAATCCAAAAGAGAGTCTAATAACGGGTATAGCAGTCGGAGCTGCTGCATGTTGATGCGTCAAGTATAACCCCAGCCTAACACAAATGGCCATGTGTGAATATCACACTCAATCCCCCTCCACACTGTGTGTGTTGGAGTGAGATTCCTTTCACGCCTCCTGTTGGAGTGATTCCTTTCATTTAAGGCTCTGCGTTAGTACCTTTTACTTACCCACTAATATTAACTATGATTATAACAATTCGCTATCATTCCGCTGTAATTTAGTGTTAACTCATCTCTGGTATCCATTACATTCAGATCTGAGAGAGCACCTTTAATCTAAATTGCATTTTAATGTTACATATAGAACTCTGGTCTATTGTAGAGCCATTTTTTTTCATCCTAAATGCTTAATCACAGCATTGCTGACTCTGAGCGGCGAGATTTTTAATTGTATGTTAAAGCGTTTGACTCGCCTCAGCACTCGGGCTTTGTGCCAAATACAATTGAGCGATCTGCTAATATCATGCAACAAAAAAAAAATCAGATCTAAATGTCAGTTTTGTTGCAATTGTAAAAAAAAAATTGCTGTATACATTTTTAATGACAGATACGTGTACATTTGTATGACCCTGCTATCACTTCCTCTGGGTCTGGTAATATTCACAGCCAGAATTTATGAGGCCGCTGTACCTCACATTTACATTCCTGCCATTCGGTAGATGCTTTTTTGTGACTTACAGAAGCGAGTTTAAGAATAAATACCTCGGCCTTGAAATGTGATACACCTGTATGAGCTTCTTCATTCTTCACTGCTTTACATTTTTCTTTTTATTTGTTAGACGGAGCCGAGTGGTCCCTTCATGAACTGCTATTGTTGTCATGCCATACCATGTCTGTGAATGCTGTTTTTCTGCCTGATCGATCCTGCAGACAATCTAGACAGATATTTCTGTTTGTACCTGGCTGAAATATTTTCTTATGAACTCACTTGGTCCACTTATAATAATAATAATAATAATAATAATTTATATAGCACTTTTCATTTTGAGTTCAAAAATCTCAAAGTGCTTTACATATAAAAGATCAGAAAGTCAAAACAAAGTATTTATGATCGAGCACATTAAAGAACCAACGTACAATCACTAATGAACTGACTATAAATATAGTATTAGTAATACAAATCATGAAGTCTATTTAACAACATCTAATAGGCTAAATTAAACAAGTATGTTTTTAAGCTGAATCTGCATTCTGAACTAGCTGAAGCTTCCTTAAAGAGAGCAGGGCAGCCAGTCAGCAACACGTTACAATAGTCCAATCTCAAGGTTATGAATGCATGCACTAGTTTCTCAGCATCATGTGGGGTTAGCACATTTCTTAGAGATGTCACTTACATATGAATCAAATGATAAACCAGCATCTAGGGTTACATCAAGGTCCTTAACTGTAGCTTCTGGTTTCACAGAATAACTACCAAGCTCTAAGGTGAAATCAGTGACCTTATTACAGGCAGACTTGGTACCCAACATCAGTATTTCTGTTTCATTAGAATTTAGGAGGAGGAAGATTCTATTCATCCAAGCCTTTCTTTTACAAAGTCTTCCATTTGGCGTAGCTGTGCCGCTAAATATGGCTGAACTGACAAATATAATTGTGTATCATCAGCGTAGAAATAAAAGCCTACATTGTCCAAGGGGCTGGATATAAAGGGAGAATAATAGAGGCCCTAAAACAGAAACTTGTGAGACACCGTATTGCACTATTTTGGGCTCTGAAGGAATCTCCACTTATGCTAACAAACTGGCAATGGTCTGTCAAATAAGATCTAAACAGGCATGAACTTGTCTGTCTAACCCGATCATGTTTTCAAGTCTGTCCATTAAAATATCATGGCCAATAGTGTCAAATGCACTTAAATCCAACAATACCAAAACAGGGCCATATCCACAATATGAGGCAAGCATCAGGTCATTGACCACTTTAGCCAGGACTGATGTAGCATATTGTTTGTGCCCATGACAACTGCAGTTTTTGGTCACACCACAGAGAGAGAGAACACACCACAGCTTGTTAATAGTTAATTCAAGCTATGAGCTATGGTGTGTTCTCTTCATATTGCACATTTTAAAAAATTAATAAAACTTTTTTTTTTTTTTGCTTGACACGTTTAACTACAAGGTTGTTGTGCATTGTATGGCGCTTTGTGCTGCACTGTACCGTATTTTGGTCAATTTCGTTAGTGTTATCCAACTAGTAGTAATAGTTCCTAATGATGGCTATAATCCATCCTCAGTTGATGCGTGTAGTGCAGCAAGCGACGGGACGCTACAGTTACAGCATTAAAGTGCATTGTGCAACCAATAAATATATGAACCAACAGTAACGTGTTATGTTCAAACGTCTTTGGTTGTTTGACAGGAGAAAAAAAACGAACCGCTAGTGGCCACTATATCAGCAGCCTTCTGAACCTAGTTGTCCGCCGGGCAACTACAAAAAAAAAAGAAGGTTGACCCGGACACGTAATCTTGTCCGGGGCTAGTGATTTGTCCACCCCTGCATTAGACTGTGTACAGGAGCTCCCCCACCTCCCTTTTATACCAACGGCTGCACCTCCAGGGAACCAACTGAAGATCCTATAGTTTGCAGATGACGCCACCGCGGTCGGCCTCGTAACCAACCAACAGTGTTAAGTCAGCCTACAGAATGGGAGTTAAGCAACTGGTGTCCTAGTGCAGTTACAACCAATGCTCAACAGAAGACTGTTAAGATGGTTGTAGACTTTAGAAGGAGCTCCCTGTCAACATCAATGGCTTTGTGGTCTCTACTATGGACTCACTCAACTTCCTGGGCCTCAGTATATCCAGGGACAGCAGAGGATCTTCTTTCTGAGGCAGTTGAAGAAATTCAACCTTCCACAAGCTCTCATGATCCAGTTCACACTGTGATCATTAAGTCTATCCTCACCTCTTCAATAACTGTATGGGGTTTGGTTCCACCACCTCACAGGAATCAAGCTTGCTGACCCCTCTTACCCTGGACACCACCTCTTTCAAACCCTTACCTCTTGCAGAATTCTCTGAGCCATCAAAGTTATCACAACCAGGCACATGAACAGCTTCCCCCCCCCCCCCCCGAGCTGTGGCACTCATTAACCACAGTGTACACTTGGCACTTTAGCCTGAAGCCCAGCACCCCTCTTCACTGTAGCACAGAACTTCATTGCTCTGTACCACTCTGCACAAAAGCATCATCTGTATAATAATGTACCAATTATTACTGTCATTTGTCACAAATGCCAAAATTATATATAAATTAAAAAATGCAGTATAGCACATACTTACATATTTAATAATCCTTTTATACCATTTTCCATTATACCTTCTACTTAGCATAACCCCATTTTATTTATCCTATTTATTTTAGGTTAGTTTACTCTCTCATCATTTCTTGTATTTCTCTGCACATTTGTAAATAGTCCAGTGTTGTCTATGTTACATGTGCACTCAGAATCATTACACATACAAGGAATGCGTCTAATAGAATTAACTAGGTCTAGTGCATATTATTCATTTGAGTAAAAGCTAGTTAATATACCCTTTCACTTGTTCATGTTCGTATGCTGTGTGATGTGCATAGGCGCGAGAGGCAGTAGAGATGCGAGCTCAGGTGGAAAAGAAGATGGCTCAAAAGGAAAAGGAAAAAAAGGAGGAGAAGCTCAGAGAGCTGGCAAAGATGGCCCGAGACAGGAGAGCAGGGATCAAAAGCCACGGAGACAAAGGTACAAACAGCTAATGGTGAAGTTATTTATCTATAATATAGTGCCCATTTTACAAGGTATATACTTTAAAAAAAAAAAAAAAAGAGAGAGAGGCATTACAAAAGGTAATTGACGGTTGTAATGCATACAGTTGTTACATTTTTCAGGGTTTCGCATTTTATTTGTATAATGCTTTTAGAAATATTGTCACAAAGCGGCTTTACAGAAATCCAGATGTAGATCTAGATCCCTAATGAGCAAGTCGGAGGCGACAGTGGCAAGGAAAAACTCCGAGACGAGATGACATGAAGAAACCTCGAGAGGAACCAGACTCAAAAGGGAACCCATCCTCTTCTGGGTGACACCCGATAGTGGGATTATAAATCACCAGGCGAAAAGACAAACAGCAATTAATGTGTTGAAAGGATGGTTGGTATTAACATATTGTAATTAAGAGTCCTGGGATGAGCACAGGATAGTCTTTATGATTACAGCTGCAGGAGATGCAAGTCTGCAATATCGACGTGAGATTAACTATTTAAGCAGGAAGGTGCGTGCGTCCTAGGCATAAACTGTTTTTGGGAAGTGCAAGTCTTTAGGGTATGAATAGAATTCTATATGAATAGAATATCCACAACAAGAAGAAGTGAGTCACAGGTTCAGAGAATTCCAGATGAAGAAGCAGGAAGAACAGGGCAGGAGCAGAGCGTCAGGCAATTCCGGATGGTGAGACGAGGCACATCAGGATAAGTGTTTCAGGATCTGGCACCGGCATCACATCGGGCAGCAGGAGTGCAGCTCTACAGACAGAGAGAACAGATTATTAGGTGGCTGAAAAGGGTGCACAATGTGGTCAGAGTGCAAGCGAGGACTCCAGCAGGTCTAGCTATGACAGCATAACTAAAAGGGAGAGCCAGAAGGTAACATAAGCATGAGGGCACCCTGAGACATCAGCGTCCTGCCACTCCACCATCAACAAACCTGAGTGAACGTGTGAGGGAGTGGGGCGACAGCATCAAAACATCCCAGTTTACCAAAAAACTCTATGCCCATGAACCTCCAGCTCTGCACCTTTACCTAAGAGAAGAGCTATTTAACAAAATGCCTGATTAAACAAGTTGGTTTTCAGCCTAGACTTAAATATTAAAGATCATAATTATCAGCTTTTAACACAGCAAGAATTAACTGCATATTTTGTACGTTAGGCATAATGCCGGTCTGAAACATTGCCTTTCCCAGCAGGTGGCGATGACGGCGAGGTTAGGGAGCGTGATGAGATCCGCCATGACAGGAGGAAGGAGAGACAGCATGACAGGAACATCTCCAGAGCTGCCCCTGATAAGAGGTACATGCATTGTTTCACAACTGCACTGAATGTATTGTGGGCCAGCCTTGGTTAATTCAGCTAGTGCCAGATCAAAGGATTGCAAATGCTTAGCATTTACATTTGTTTTCAGATGCTTCTAGATTATTTGCTCTTTTCTAACCAATATGTGCATGCTGTTGCAGAAATCTTCTCTTTTTGAACCTGTGCAAAACTGAAGGCTTAATATGTGCTTAACCTGTATTTTGGCCTCTCAAATGATTCATTATTGTTCCATGAAAGACATTCATCCAACAATCTCCTGCCTTTTTCCTGGTTGTATGTAATGTGGCATTGCAGTTTTCTTCTGAGTTAGGGTAGTAGATAGGAATTAGTGCTGATGTGTGATTGTCTATCCTCCCCAGGTCTAAACTGCAGAGGGACCAGGACAGAGACATCAGTGAGCTAATTGCCCTTGGTCAGCCCAACCCGCGTATCTCCAGTGAGGCTCAGTATGATCAGCGACTCTTCAATCAGAGCAGGGTAATTCATTCCCACTGGTGGTGCACTGATTAATTCATATCTGTATGATCGCAGATAATCCAGTCAAGCGAGAATTGTAAAAATTATTTCTCATAAAGTAATTCTGATACTGGAATGGAAGGGATAATTAAATGGTGCTGGATGCATCTAAGAATGTTCACAGCTTGTGATTTGAGTTTTGTGGTCATGATTGTTCTGGATGCATGCACAGTATTGGAGGTCTGTATTTAACTTGGTCTCTGTGTATTTTGTGTGTCTCTCAGGGAATGGACAGTGGCTTTGCGGGAGGAGAAGATGAGATATATAATGTGTATGACCAACCCTTTGGGAGAGGCAGAGACATGGCACAGAACATCTACAGACCCAGCAAGAACACAGACAAAGATGTATATGGAGATGACCTGGACACGCTCATGCAGAGCAACAGGTAGCCTAATGAAATTACCAGCATCGGCTGTTTTGTCACCTGCTGTTCTCATTTCAGTACACACATACACACACACACACACACACACGTCACCCCTCCAAACTAATAACCTAAATTGACGAGTAGATTTATCGTTGTATGTAACTGGCAGAACAATAACGACAGAAACTACTTGTTGAACAATGATGATGATTATCCGTTCGGTCGCAGCCGACTCTCGGTCACTTTATGGATCCTTGTTCTCCACGCCTTTTGGCATATTCATCGTTGTGATCCATGAAGTATTTCGGCAAGATAGTGGAGTAGTTTGCCATTGCTTTCTCCACCCCTCCCCATTTATTCGGGCTTGGGACCGGCGTGCAGCTGTTTCCAATTGCACGGCTGTGTTAAATAAATAAATAGTCATAAATAAAAAAGAGAAAGAGTAGTAAAGGGGTGTTTTAAAAAAACGTTTGATTTAATTATTACTAATTGTATTTGCAATGTCTGTTTATATATTTTGACAGTATTTTGTTAATAAATAAATTTGTTTAATATATTTGGCACAAACTTGACTCCATACTGCAGCTGCAAAAGCGACATCACTTTACTGAGGATGAAGCTGTGTTGCTTTTCGACAAGCGCCTGCTGTCCGGTTACCTACCTGCTGTTTTAGCCGGAAGAGATACTTCAAACTCGTGGTAACTAGCCTTGGAATAATTTATTCATTGTAATACTAATAGCACAAATAAATGATATTTTAAAGTTTGTCTCTTAAGCTTAAGCACTTGTATATTTTACCTACTTTTTTAACTATGATTTTCAGGGGTAAAAAAATATTTTTGTGTATTATTACCAAAGTTTTTTAGTTAAAAGTAGAAATCTGTAGGGAGTTTACTTGCCATAGCCACTAAACTTGCTAAAATTAGCCAGCTACCTTCCTCATTGTTTGCCTAAATCTTCAGTCGGCAGGTCAGTGGGTTTCATTGCTTTTTTTTTTCCACAGAGCTTTGGATATTTTGGTGGAGATACAAATGAAGCTGAGTGCTCTGAGTTCCCCCATGGCATTTGATGTATGTCAGTGATCTGCACCAATTTGACCTAGGCACACTGCGGTCACAATCAGACACTGGAATTTCCTTGGTCTCGCTATCAGATACTAAATCACAATTTAATCTTTGTCTGAAAACAAGCTATTAAACACAGAATTTTATTGAAAATGCTTTGTAGAAATTCTCAAATGTCATATCGATATTCATACTTAATTATGAACACTTTTTTTCATAGTTTATACATCCAACAAGCATGACGTGGTAGAGCAGGTCTAGTACTGTTTCCAAACTTAATTTTGGACAATATTACGGTCAACATTTGGAGAAATTTCACATTAAACATTAGCTTTATAGCTATATGATCGGCATTAATATGTCTTTGGCTGTGCATAAAAAATATCCCATAGTGAACACAATAAGCATGGTATGATACAGTAGGTCTACGACTATCATCACACTTCATTTCAGGAGATATAACTGTCAAAATTTGAAGAAATGCCACCTTAAACAGAATTTAAAAAGACAAGGTTAGGTGGCTGTATTAATTAAAATACAGCATCTCTCCAACACCTAATTTTAGAACATTTTACTGTCAACCCTTGGAGGAATTCCACCTTAAACTTTGGCTTTATGCCTTTATTACATATATCAATAACTTACTTTAGGTAGCTGTAGTTAATAGTTTCTACACATAACTCTAACCACACTTAATTTGAGAAAGTTACTGTTTACGATTAGAGAAATTCCACCTTAAACTTTGTCTTTATAGTTACAGACATCAAAAACTGACTTTGGGTAGCTGTAATTCTAACATTTTCCATAGTTTCTACATACAATGGGCATGATTTGGTAGAGAAGGTGTAAGACCGTTCCTGCAATTAAAGTCAGACAATTTTACTGTCAACTTTTAGAGAAATTCACCTCAAACTTTGGGAAATTTATAGGCATATAGCCATAAAGCCAAAGTTTCTGAGCACAATAAGCCTGATGTGTTAGAGGAGGTCTACAGTTTTTTGATTTTTGGTGTCTTTAGTTAAGAAATTTTGTTTCTAGAAATAATGACCATGATGTAGTATATGTCACGCGCGTGGCTGAGCCATGGCCGCCGCCACGTGCATGGCCACGTGCCCTTTGTTTGTCTTGTTTCCTTGTCTGTCACTTGAGTCATGTTAAATGTTCCCCGCTGTTCCTTGTTCGTCCTTTAATTTCTAAGTGTTTAAATACCCGCTTGTTTCCGTCCTGTGTTGTCTTTGAATGTTTGTGTATTCGTCACGACTGTCACGACGTGCTTTAGTTTTGTCCGTTTCACCCCGTCTAAGCAAAAATAAAGATGTTCTATGTTCAGAGCGGCTACGCGTTTGTGTCCGCACCCCCGCACCTGCAGCACTTTGTGACAGTATAACAGTCCTACATCTGTCCTAACACATAATTAGAGATAAAGTTACTGTCAACCTTTAGAAAAATCCAACCTTAACTGTTGACTTTATAGCTGCTGACAGGCTTCTATAATTAAAAACATTTTCTATAGTGTGTAGACATAATGGACATGGCTAGTGCTACATCTGTCTCCAAATTTCATTTGGGATTTTGGGTGTGCTGTCCATATTTGTGTAGTACCTATTAACAACAAATATGGTATTAATCCCTACAAAATAGTGTTGAGGTACAGGGTATACAGTGTATAGGCTGTAATCGTCCATGATATAAAGTCATGCTGTGCTTATTTATTTAGCTTTAACCCCTAAACTCCCAGGACCTGTCAGCAGGTTCAGACTTACATTCCTTGCACTCGAGCTACATATATTTTCTATAGGTTTCACTGTAGTTATTGATTAATGCAAAGTAATTACTGAATAATATGATTTAGGATGAATAACTGAGTAATACGATTGGACTTTAAGGGGTTAATTATAGTTAGTTGCCCTACAATTTTCAGTCAAACTGCTGAGTTTGCTGTTTTGTCTTTCTTGCAGTCACTTCCTTTACCTTAATTATCTTCTTCTTCTTTCTTGCACTTTTCTTTTTTACTTGTTCTCTCTGCTACTCTTCTTTTACCCTCCTCTTTCTCTCTCTCTTGCTCTCTGATCCTGAGTGTGTGGAGCTTGTCCAGGCTTTATTTTCATCTCCTCAGTCTGGAAGAATGTGTGACCCATTCTTACACATACAGCATGCACTTCCGTCCTCCATATAGCTCTAATACCTCCTTTGATCAGTCTGTAGACCCTTGAAGACCATGTAGCAGCCAACCTTGGTGACCGTTAGTGTTGCAGACAGTCCCCTTTATGTCAATACACACACAGAACTTTGTACAGAAACCCTGAAGAGAAAGGTGAAATTTTTTTTTTTTATTTCACTATTGAAGTATACGTATAAAAAAAAATATAGGGAGCTATTTTTTCTCTCTCGCTCTCGCTCTCTCTCTCTGCTGCTCTCTGCCTGATAGGTGGACCGGGGTGTCAGTTTTCATTGCAGTTGGGCCAATCGATCGCGGCAATGCTGCCGGAATGGGAGGACCTTTGTCTTTAAAGTCAGCGTGGCGGCAATGGAGCAACAGCCTTTCGGCTTGTACACACAGTTGCTTTGCCGCATTACTTTTGGGTGCTGTCGGGAACCCGCTGCCGATGGTGGTGCGCTTTGTATTTCGTGTGTTTCTGCTTGCTCCTTATCCGCTTTGCGAACTGACTTTTTGCTTATTCCTATTTGCTAATAGTCTCTAATAGTATGGTCATTGTCTGTTACAGTTGTCCACTTTCACAGTTAAACTGATTGCTACACGGTATTTGTACACACCCCTAAGGAGGAAGAACAGGTCAGCAAGTACATTCATTCATATATTGGTATATTGAACTCGGTCCAGACACACTAGGTTAGAGGGCGGGTGCCAGCCCCTCTATTTTGTTTAGAACTACCCAGATAGCATGCACACTTGGGCCACATGTTGTTGTTATCTGGCATATTTGGCTGAGATATGGCATAGCTGAATGAACTTGGTCCGAATCATGTAGCCATATATGTTTTGCCATATCGACAAAAATGGTGGGAATCTTTATTTTGGCTCACCACTGATATTGCAGTATAAGGCCCAGATAAGAACACACAGGTGTGGACTACATGTGGTGTAGATATGGCATGCCATAAAAAGTGTTTACATGTGGGTGATGTTTGGTTGACTCTTGGAAAACCATATGTAACCTGTAGCTGAGTGTGGGAATCATGCGGCAGTCCATACCTCAGCCTAGCCCACGCTAATTTAGATGAAAAAAATATTGATGACTTTTTTCTCAGCCATCCAATTAATTTAATTGGTTAAGAGGCTTGTGGTGGGAATTGTTTCTGATACTTCCTACTCTGCTTTTCACTCGTCTCACTGCACCCGGAGGAGACAGACGAGAAGGGGTTTTATTATATAGACTAAAGGTGGATAAACTGAGGTAAGACATTTGTTAAAATGGTTATTACTACACTTTCACTACATTTCCACTTAAATTTTTTTAAATAATTGGTTAGAAATGATTAATGATGTATTTTTAGAACTGATGCAGTGTTGTATGGTGTAGTTTAGCATGTTTACATATTTCAGAGAAATAACTATAAAGTTTATTAATTTTTCTGGATGAGAAAACTAATTGGCTAAATGTTATTAGATTATATATACCTTTATTTATTATGATTGAATTTTTGGTTTGTTTTATTGTACTCAGATTGTAATTGTGTCGACAGTTTACATAAGCTTATGTTAGCATTAACTACCACTGAAGACTTCACTGCAGTGACTGGATTGTGCTAAAGCAACTGCAGTTCACTATTTCTGACTTGTCTGCTGCAATTTCTAAATAATTTCTACTGTTGTATTCTTCATGTAAATTCATTGTTGTAAATTACTGCTACTGTGTAAAGTATTGGCATCATTTTGTTGACTGCCATCATGGATAGCTCATTCAATGTTAGTAGCTTTTCCCCTCAAAATGAATTGACTCCTGGCATGATAAGTAAAGTATCAGTGACTCAGTGCCATAAATAGATTTTTTTTTACTGTGATATTTGTATTTATTGTTGTAATGTTATTGTGCAAAGATTTATTTGGTATTGATTCCTCAGGAAGTGTGTTTTTTAACAACATTGTTTAATTTGAAGTGACTCAAAATGATTAAATAGGGTGTGATTTATTAATAACATTATTAATATACTGTTATATTACAGTATATTAATAATATTAATATTTATTGAGGAGGAAACTTGCTGCTGTTGAATTCAGGACCATCGCAGAGCACAACTCTGAAGACCATGAGGGCATGAACATGGAGGAAAAATACACCTTAGATGGGCTGCTTGATGATGATGGTGATGATGATGATGAGGTGGAGGAAGAGGAAGAAGATGAGAAGAGTGACCTGTCATTGCCCTCCGTTGGGTAAATATGTGTTGCATGTACACTGTGTGTGTTGACCTATTTTATAATAGTATTTTGAGACGTTTACATTGAACCAATAATTATTTTTTTTTGTGATTATTTTGTGTCTTAGTCCTTTCCTTCTAATCCCGAAATAAACACAAAAGCGCTGAAACCAATCGTATTTACTCCCTGTTGTCTGTAAGGTCGGACTGTGTTATTAAATACATAATCACTGAATACATCATTTGCAATGTAAATTTGTATACGTAATTCAGTCTTACATAATTTCAATGATGTAAAGATTGTTTACATTGTGAATGTGTTTTATAGACCTATATATTTATAAATGTTATATATAAGCTGTATTTTATCTGTGGTACGGTAATGTCACAAATTATAACTGGCATCAATAGGACATTTTAATTCTTTTTTTTTTAAATTA
>JAOUQW010061905.1:0-14366 GCA_028565825.1 Olivaichthys viedmensis
CATAAACAAGCTCCAGTTAGTCCAGAATGCAGCTGCTAGAGTCCTTACTAGAACCAGAAAGTTTGATCATATTACCCTCTGTTTTATCCACATTACATTGGCTCCCAGTAAAATTTCGCATTGATTATGAAATACTACTTATGACCTATAAAGCACTAAATGGTCTTGCCCCACAGTACCTAAGCAAACTTTTGGTTTATTATGATCCGGCACTGTCGCCTCTGGCTTGCTCATTCGGGATCTAGATCTGCATCCGTATTTATTTAAAGCTGCTTTGGGACAATGACTGTTGTTAAAAGCGCTATACAAATAAAATTGAATTGAATTGAATTGAAGTAGGTTCTGCTTACTTAACAACTCAAATGAAGCCCAGAACGAGTCATATTGGGCCATGGGCTTTTTGTGGAGCAGGTGTGCATACACAAAGATTTTCCATCACTTTACAAAAGAAGAAACATTGCTTGTCACTTAAAATGGTACCTTAAGGTTACATATTTTCTACCTTTAAAATGCATATTTCACCTGGGAATATAAATGCAGTTTCCTTAAAAACTCATCTAAGGTACAACAGTGGTCCTTAAGGTCTAATTATTTACCTTAAATTTAAAAGGTTCACTACATTCACTTTCCCAGAGGACTAAAAAGTAAAAGCAATGCTGCAGTTTAATACTTTTTTTCCTGAGAGTGCTTTGCCTTTTAGGGAAGTTATTTATTTAAACATATTGTTTTATTGGATATAAAAATTAAAAAACCTCCCTGTTTTAAGTAAAGGAGAATTTCCAAATAACACAAATATTGCACAGCTTTTCCCTTACCCCAAATGTATTTAATCATTAAAGACATGTTTCATGTCCAAAGTTTGCCTCTTTAGTTTTGAACTGGAGCTATATGTCACGCGCGCGGCTGCGCCATGGCGACGGCCGCTACGCGCTTATGTTTATGTTTAGTTGTCCCTGTCACGTGAGTTATGTTACTCGTCTGTCTTCCCTTGATTTCTAAGTGTTTAAATACCCGCTTGTTTCCGTCCTGTGTTGTCTTCCGTTTTTTGTGTGTTCAAAACGCCTGTCGCGGCGTGTATAGTTTTGTTTAGACCCGGTTCTGTATTAACAATAAAGATGTTTAATGTGCAAAGCGGCTTCACGCTTGTGTCCGTACCCCCGCGCCACCACACCGTGACAGCAGCCACCACATGGAATCTAAAAAAGTGTGTCTTTGGTATGCTAACAAGGATGTCAACATTAAATTCTAAAAGATACTTTACCTCAAATATCATTAGGGTTTATGTTATGGAAGGGGGTAATAGTGATGCTCTTTCCAGCATGGGTTATACTGTAAATTGACTGTAAATCATGCCAGGTTGTTTGTGGATCCCATTAGTGGAGCTCACAGACAAAACCCTTACTGTTACCAGTGTTACCATTGCGAACTATCACCCAAGCATTCTCCAGTGTCTATTGGCAGATACCATGGTTTATAGAGTAATTATATCACAGTAAGAGCCTATTATCATACCAATACTAAGATTTGAATTAGCTATGCTCTGTGATCACTCTTATTTTATTGAATTTGAGTCATTATATTCATGTACTTGGGTAATATCTGTGTTTTTTTCACAAAGGTTTACAATTAACTACTGTATGTTGTAGTGCTTGTAACATTTTCTCTCTTTATAGATGTGCATATCTTTGCATATTCTGAGCATATTTTTGTAGTACACATTCAGATGTGCAGCTCCAATACAGTAAATAATATAACAGCCCAGAAAATGCTTCTATCGCCCAGGTCCTGTGAGCCCAGCATATTAGTTAATTTACAATGAGGTTTGAGGTGAATATTTATAGTGTGTTGCTGTTGATTGAATCCTGGCCCACTGCACCACTATTCATCTTCCTCCTCTTCTGCTGGTGGGCTATAAAAGCAACTGCTGCAAAATCCAAGATTAGCTTTACAAACCTGAAAAATACTGAACAAGGTAAAATGGTCTTCTATATTTAGCGAGAGAGAGAGAGAGAGATAGAGTGACAGATTATTTGTCATGAGCTGTGTAATCGCTTAAACTAAACAGACTAATTTACCCATACCCATTGGCTTAGGTGTGTGGTTCTTCTTCATGAGTCATAAACTCTGCAGATTGTAGGTTAACTGTGCCTTCCTTTCACCTTGAACCCTCAGTGAGACAGCGGATTAATCTAAATGAGAGAGGTGGCTATGGAAGAGTATGTGAAACTGTTTCGGCTATTTCTTTCTGTTTTATGGTTAAATCTGGTACACAGACACTGAAAAATCACTAAAATAGCTTGATCAGATGAATCAGCTCAGGTAAAAGCTATGATCCCTTAATTAATTCACTTGATAAATTTACTACAAAATTGTAGCTAAAGATAAAGTTTTAAGACAACTAAGACATGGATTATGTGTGAGAGAGATATAAAAAGATTCCCAAACTTTTAAATGAGGAATGAGGTCTGCCGCTTTGTTTGGTTCTTCAAACTCAACATTGTCCCCTGTGTGTCTAGAATGGTCCATCACCCAGACAGTCATTGTCTGGTTATTGGTTGAAAAGGGTTCTTGAAAACAAATAACAGAGTTATACTTATTTTTAATGAAATACAAGAAACTGTATTCGCTGTGGGCTATGGAAGAAAAACATTGGACATGGAGGCTTGTCCTGACATATTCAGTTCCTGCTGCTTCATGCTGATGTGAGAAGAAACCACATCAGTACAGGCATCACATCCATGTTTCAACATTGCAGGTTGTTGGCAGTGGTAAGATGGGTATCCTGGATGCTTATTAGAGGTGGAGCAATATCTGAATGCCAGAGTATATTCATGTTACATTCAGTCAGGTGTATTCCTTTGCAACAGCAATTTTGTTTTGCACCTTGCCATGAAGTCAGTATTATCTAAGCATTACCATGAATCCAGACTAATCCACCCGACCAGCTAAGCCCTGCACTGCCGTTGTGTGTGTTCTCTTTTTCTTCCTTTTCCCCATTCGCATGTCTGATGAGAAAAGACTGGTGATTGGTTACAGCCACGTATATTAATGTCAGGATGGGCATTTGATTTTACTTGATGATCAAATTAGATAAATAAACAACACAAATTACCAACATATTTGGGTTATGTGTTTGGTCTGCAGTTGGCTTGAATAATTTTTATGTACAGCCTCACATTATGTCTAAACTTTGCCAGGAATTCTTTCAGTCTCATCGTTGTAGTGAGAAAAATAAATTTTCACCAAAAGCAAAAAGTCTGATTATCTACCTTAAAAATGCTGAAAAAATGCTTGAATTTCACTTAAGAAATGCTGTACAAAACCTGGTAACAACTCTGTAACCAAATTGCATTCTCTTATTAGTCCTCCTTCTCTTATTTTCTGCTATCACCTTCTGACTTGTGTTTTGTTCAATACATAAAAGACATATAGCAGAAGCCTTTATTCTGCTTTAAGACAGGAGCAGTTTAGAGAAAACACACATTTCCGACCCGTGGATAGATAACAACCATTTATCATCCACAATTGCTTATATTTGGCAAATTAATGGTAAAGATAAAAATGTTTTTCCATATACTGTAGAAGATTTTGTACTTACATTTTATAAGGGTAAAACAGAAATTTACACAAAGCAGTACCTACATACCAATTTGTCAAACCTTTACCTAGTCTTCATTCCAGATGTCATGTGGTCCATGTTCACATCTGGAAACAAGACAATCTTAGACTGGAAATAAGTGCAGTGGAATCTTATTAGTGCCGGCCAGGGGCAAAACACTTAAAAATTCAGCACGAGTTCTGTGGTTCCATTTGAAAAATTGCTTTCCCATCTTGAAACTGATTCCGTGTCATTTTACAATTTGTCATGGCTGAAGGACTATTTGGAGTAAAAGGTTGTAGAGCTGCAGGCTGTACTAGTTACGTAAAAAAATTTTTTTTAACTTTGGTAACACTTTATTTGAAGCTTACCTACATAAGGCCTTTATAACACAATCATAAGCATTGCATAATAAATCATTTATAAAGCAATGCTGGAGAAGTATATACAGTAAATACACCTTCCAAAAAGTAAGATGACAGTGGATACTTCAGAACCCTCATCTAACATTATGGATTGACTTTTTGAGACTGTTGTATTGGTAATTTATTTTAAACCTTATCTTGAAAGTTACTATTTTCTACTATTTTCTCTTTTCTAACAGCATATTCACAAGGTATTGAGAAATCTTCTACAAAGTATCTACTGTCATCTTACCTTTTGGGAGGTGTATTTACTGTATCTATTTCTTATAGCCGTAGAAGGTATACATAGTGCTTCATAACAGTGTTATAAAGGCAAATTTGATTACCACTTAAGTTTGAAAATAATTCATTTTGCTGGCATATGGGCTTTGTAAATAAGTGAAGTATTGGAATGGTGCTTCATAATAGTATTGAACGCAAATGGACCACCAGCACTTCAGTTGAAGAGCATTCAATTTCAGGCTCCTATAAGACGTAGATACAGTAACTACACCTCCCAAAAGGTAAGATGACAGTGCATACTTCATAGAATATTTCTTAATACCTCATGAATGTGCTGTTATAAAATACAAAATAATAACTTTCAAGATAAGGTTAAAATAAATTACAGATACAACAGTCTCAAAAGGTCGATCCATAATACTAGATGAGGGTTTTGAAGTATCCACTGCTTCATGAATGTGCTGTTAGTAAAGACATACTAATATATTGTAACATAAAGATAGATTGCAAATACAACAGTCTCAACCAGTCTACATATAATGCTAATTGACATCTCGATCATGTACAAAGTCACATAACTGCATTAATGCAGTAATGTCACCTCACAGGTTTTGACATAAGCCTTATATAAGTCCTCCATCTTTACTTTATAAAAGATTTGTACAATGCTTATGAATGTGTTATGAAGGCCTAATGTAGATACCCCCTTAAATAAAGTGTTACCAAATATTCCTATTCTGTGGTAAGTAAAATATTATAGTACACTTTGTGTGATAACGACTATGTACAGCAAATGTTGAATAAACTAAGAGAGGCATAGAAGACCGTCTAGCTTTGTAAAAACGCACTCTGCTTCTTCAAAGTAGAGTAAAGCAGCAGTCACACCTGAGTTTTGCCTCGCTATTTTCTTCCATGGTGGTGTTATAAGAACTGGAGAGAGTTGTTAGCATTACCCTCTATTTATTTCAGTTTGGTTTGCTCACTGGTGCATTGTCCACGAGGAAGTACAGGTCCTTGGCATTGCCATCCACCTTCAATTCTTGGGGTCTTACTTACTAATTAGGAGAACATAATTTGAGGCAGTGACCTGAGTAGAAAATGCAATGACTCACCATGCTAGAAACGCCGAACTATGGTGTGCTAACATTGATTCAAATTCAAATTGCGCTTGTGCATCACTCATGATGTAAAAGCCATGAGACAGAGAAACAATTTACATTTACGTTGCTTTACATGGTGCTCCAAAACAAACTTACTTTGCCAAAACAAACACTTCTCACAGTGCGAAAAAAATAAATCATCAAAAAATGCTGCTAATTTTGAATGTAAATCTATGGGGAAATATGCTTTCTCATGACATAATGGATTTTATACAGTTTGACAGGGTTAGTAGTTTTTAGGTGGTCTTGGTGTCATGTTATTTTAAAGAGGGCATGGTGTTGTAACGTTAGTTTGTTTTTTGCAACTGTGAGCAACAAGAGACATCAGCAATTTATTTATTTTATTTATTTTATTTATTTTATGTATTTATTTCAGAAAGAATAGACCACAGCCCACCCTCTTGTTGTCTGTTGGCTCACACTTCCACTGTTCATGAATTTGCAGGGTTAAAGTTCACTTTGATGAAGTGAAGTGAAATTAACCGCTATAGGAAGCAAATTCCTCTTTTGCGTTCCCTGTTTCTTACCATTCAAGTAAATTGGCCTTTTTAACAGTTAATTTTATTTGCATTCGGTCCGATCACTGCTGTAAACAGGAGAGTGTTAGTGTAGTAGTAAACATATTGTAGCTGTATATCATTACTTTTTTAATTATCTACAATGCTGCCTGAATATTACATATTTTTAATACTCATACTGTAAAATATATTGTCACTCTTACATTAAGGCTGCATAATGTTCAAATATGTCACCATCTCGCCCAGTGGCATATCACAGTTCCCATGGAGACACCGCCATGTGCCTATGTTGTCTTCTGGGATTCATTCCGGTCTCCACCCTCAATCAGGAATTGGCTATGACTGAATATTGTATACACCTGTGCCTTGTTGACAAGGGTATTTAAGCAGTGTGAGCCCATGCAAGAGCTGGCAGTTACTTATATACTGTACAAGATGTCTATCTGAGTATACAAGATGTCACCATTAACAGGTTTTTGATGAAACCTGGGAATAGATGATATTTAAAAGGCTATTTGATGTTCAGTATAGCATGTCATGAGTATTCACAGACATTGATAGGAAATTAAAAATGAGGGGGAAATCTATGACAATCTATGACAAAAGAAATCCATTAATGTTAAAATTAGACTTTTACATTGGAGCTTCATTTTCCAACCTTAATCGCTTGTTCCATTAGGCTTCGGCACCATAAGTGAAAGTACAAAACAAAATGTTAAGGCTCTCATGCCATCCAAACACATTATATGACAAATTATTAGAAAAAGCCCCCTAATGAAGCAAATGATCTGAGATTGCAATATAAAGTCAGTTTTTTTCTGTTTGGTGAACTGAGATTGGTGTAAGAAAGACTGTCGATTGGCTACCTGTCTTTGACAGCACCAATACAATTCCTGCTTAACACCTTATGATAACTAAGTAACTAATTCAGTCAATAATCTGTTTTCTATCCATAATGTTTTTCTGCCTTTTGTTTTAAGCAAACCTAATTTTTCGAGGTGACCTTTCAATTCAATTCACTTCAAGGTCATACTGTAAAATATGTAATGTTGAATACCTGATGGAAAATGATGTGCAAATGCAATACTCTGGCCAAATATCACAAACATATGTGTGAAAAAAATTATATTTGTTTATCATTTCAAAGCAAGCAAAGACCCTGTTCAAGAAAAGAACTTGTAACAGAAAATGTAACTGTTATCTTAATATTGCAATGAAGGCATTTTAACAATATGTCCCTGACAGGGTGGATGTATCTATGTTTATTTTCCATGTATCGGCCCATAATTATTTGACAGTATGTCTGTGAGCTTAGCTTATATGTATTTCTACAACTTAATTGTCTACTGTTTATTGTCAGACTTTGTGGTAGACGGGAGACGAAGAGAGATGGTGAATACAATTGTAAGTCGTTTTATTCGAACACACAGAAACTATCGGACATACACACATTACCACATGCAGCAACGGAGACATAAACAACGATCGACAACATAGGGGTATAAGTACACACACTGATTAGGGACAGACAAGGAACAGCTGGGAACACTCAATGACGGAACAGGGGCGTGAACATGAAACCAGACCGGAGTGTCCACAACATTTATGACAAGACTCAAAAAGGAAATGGAAATTAAGACCAAAATAATTTAGTATTGTGAGTGTTGAAAGGCACTCTACATTGATATTAATCCTACTATCAATGTTGGGATCAATATTAATGTTTGTTACTGGAACCCCACCCCCCACATATTTTTTTACTACCTTTTTACAACAGCATCTTGTCTGCTAAGTAGCACATTGGCCGTGACTTTAAATCCAGCATAAGGAAGTCTGTTCTAAATTCTTACTTTGTCCTTGCTACATGACAGGAAACACAGGAAACACAAATTTTGACAAACTGACCTCGACACTAATGTGTCCCAGGCTATTTTTTATCATGGTTTCTTCATACCGATTCATTTAGAAATTAGCTGTTGTTTCTCCATATTATCCCATTAGCTGAGAGCCCTGCTATCTTGCTAAAAGGATTAATTCAATTTTTTTAAACAGTAGCAGGCTGTATATGCAAAATAATGTCCCTCAGGTATTTATAGCATTCACAGCAATAGTATATAAAGCAGTACATTTGCAACATTAAGAAAATATATTTGCTCAGTTTTCTCACAGTAACCTTTAACAGAAACCATTAAAAAATCAGATTCTCTCACATTTTCTTTCATGTGCACCACAGCAGGTGCTTCATCTGACTTTTAGCACTAGCTGAAGGAGTCCTGATTTTCACTTATAAAGACTGTTCTTTAAAAAAAGGAGGACCACAGATCCTTGTGTTTTGTGCTATTGCTGTAACCTAAACAAATAATGAAAAATAAAGTGTTTTATATAAGGTTGTTTTCATACTTTGTTTTCATACTCATGGATTAGAAGATTTCAAGCAGAGAAATGCAGTCTGGGTGAACTAAGCAGTAAGTGCCAGCAGGTTGCATGATTCCACAGTCTGCTCCAAATGAAATCCTACATATAACAGCATTTACTGTAGAGCCAGTTCTGTAAACATGCACTAATCAAAGTTCTAGATTTCCTAGATCTTTAATAATGGACACCAGCTTGACTACATTTTACTATACTGAGTAGTTTACAAATTAAACGTTTCTTAGCTGTAGAAATAAATGCATTCTGGCTGCTAGCAATGTTCAGCGACGCTGCAATTGATGTTTACAATGTGTATCAGTCTAAAATGGAGTTTGTGTGGGAATGTTTAGTGAAAATGTGTTTTTCACTTTTGGTCCTGATGTTGTGACATCCTCCCACATAAAGAGCATTAAAAGTATGCTCTTTATGTGGGATTCCTTTTTTTTGTAGGGACTTGTTTGCGTACAAGTTTTGATACAAAATTGCTGTGTCTCCTTCTAACAGTTTCAAGATGGGTCAATGACATCAGACATTTTTTTTGAATGCATCAATTAATTTAATCAAAATCCATTAATAAAATATAGTTATAAAAAATTACTTGAATATATCTGTTTTTTAAAATGCATCTTTTTTGAAAGGGGTTAAAAAAAATTAATCGTGGTGTAACTGGCCAAAAATTGGACCAAGAGCCATTCAGAAAATTGGACCACTAGTGTAACCACTTCTGACATTTAATTTAGACGAAATGATAATTAATACTTGCGCTTTAGAGTGCATGAAAATATAGTATTTCTTGTTTATTGATGGTTATAACATTTGGAATTTTAAGGCTATAAACTTCAAGATTCTGTAAAATTATATAAAATGTTATTCAAAAACATTAATAAAACCAACATGAACAAACAGATTGCATTAATGAGAACATAACCCATGCATTTCAAATCAGTTTTTTAAAGATTTTATTTTCCCCCTTTTGATTTGTAATCTTCTTGTCATCGGACATAATTTGTAGATATCAAATATGTCATGAATTTAGAAATGTGGTGAGATATACAAATGCCAGTCATAGGCTGTTACAAATGTGCTTTGTCCTTTCATGTTTACCTTTGGAGTCACCAAGCATAAGTCAAAACAAGCTATCAATCAAACAATCAAGGAAAGCAGTCTGAATGAGGGTCAGTTCCACTTCACTGGTTCCTTGAGAGCCAGGCCAGCTAATGAAAGTAGGACATTTAAGTTGAGTGGAGGAGAATACACGGTGAACCCAGGGTTATTTTGCTTCTGAAGTCAAAACACTCAAAAATGACATTTTGAGGGAAACTATGTCTTTCTACATATTCAATTATTCAGTGCTACAATATTTGAATGTAAAATATTAATTATTATTATTAGTAGTAGTAGAAGTAGTAGTAATATACATACACTCACAACGACACAAACAACGAGCGACAACACAGGACATACACAAGCGGGTATTTAAACTCTTAGAAATCAAGGAAAGACAGACGAGGAACAGCTGGGAACATTTAACATAACTCACGTGTCACAGACAAGGAAACAAAACACTATTGCGCATGCAATAGTGTTAATACTCGATATCAAATTGTCTAAACTGAAATGCAATAGTGTGAATACTCGATATCGAATAGTCTAAACTGAAATGCAATGGTGTGAATAATCGATACTAAATAGTCTAAACTATAATGCAATAGTGTAAATACTCTATACTGAAGTGCAATCATGTACACTGAATTATAGCAGTGTAAATACTGCACACTTAAATGCAGTGGTGAATGCCTCATCTCAGGCCACATGGTGGACAGTGTCTCATCATTTTCCACAGACCATGTGAACCCTGCATATAATGTAACGATGAGTAAAGAAAACCATTCCATGCATCATCATCGTCTATATGATATTTATAAAAGAATAAAGTGGAAAACTTTGCAGGCTGCTTTACCAAAGCATGTAATAGCAGAATAGAATAGAATAGAATAGAATAGAATACTGCTTGCAGACACACCAAAATGAATTTGCAACTGCTCTGCTGGCCCTGGGAAACAAATTACGTCATAAAAACGGCATGGCTTAAGGCAGCAACATAACTGCACTATACACTATCTGTGAGTTATGGCCTCCCTGAAGCTGTCTTCATGAACTCAATTATGCACATTCAAAAATATTCAAAAATTATCAATATATGCCATTTGAAACATGTTCCTTGTTATGAGCTAGTCATGTGAATGCATGGCAATAGCTCCATCACAGATGGCAGTATCACACAGGCCAAGTCAATGGATTTAATAAGCACTGTTAAATCTCTTAATGCGGGAGGTGTTATATGGAAGATGAGTTGAGTTGAAGAATGTGCGTTTGCATCGCAGTGTGGGATAAAATGAGTGATTTACAGTTAGCTGAACTCTGCTGCAGCATTGTAAAAGTATGATTTGATTCCATTATTACAGGCTGGGTAGCCGAGTGTCAGCACAATCATTATTGTTCACCGTGATGAGGCTCTAAAAGAGGTCACTAAAACCGATCCTGATAAACTAGCATTATAATCAGCAGTGATGTACTGTTAAAATGTTTGTGGACAACCGAGGATGACTCACTCTCAGGGTTTGAGGAGGAGAAAAATGCTGCACCTGTCCTCCATGCACGCCCTTGTCACGGCGTATGACAAAACTATTCTTCAAATGTTAATCAATTCCAAATAGCTTTTAAATGAACACAATGCATCCTGGTAGAGGAGGAAAGGATCAAAGACAGAGGAAATGTACAAGCTATGAAACACCTCATCAAGTAAGCAATCAGATGCAAATTACATTCTTGTCCCTTCTACAAAATGAAAGCTTTGTTTGAATGTTGAATGAATCATATTACATAAAACAACAGCTGTTAACATAGAAGTAGGTTATCTCCAAAAATGAGAAGTTATTCATGAAAGGGTCTCTTATAGGATAATTAGATCTAAAAAAAAACAACTTTTAATGGCATTGACCTACATCAAGAGATGGGAAAAAGTGAGAATGGTGGAGCATTTCATATCATTTCTGTCAGAAATTATATCTACACAATGCAAACGAAATACATTGTGGAGGTATGTTTCATACAATATAGAAAAACTTTTTATGGTTCACGAGGAAGTTGTAGGATGAGGAAACCCCAAATATTTAACATAAACTATGACTATAATATTTTACCCAATATACATACAGTTGTTCTGCTTTAGGAAGCTTTTTAATTACGCACTCATAAATAGTTACACAAGAATTAAAAGCCTTCTGTATCATTCACTAATATCATATTATTACAAATATTTGAGGATGCTAATGAATTATAGGAAGCAAATAGTACTCTCCGCTCTAACATTCATATCGGCCTAACCTCTTAAAGTCATGGTATATTATATAGTTATTTACCTTTAATCACATTGCTACAATAACTACTGTGAAACTAATAATAATAATAATAATAATAATAATAATATTTATGTAGCACTTTCAATTACAAGTTCAACTTCAAGTTCAAGTAGGTTTTTATTGCCATTTCTCCATATACCTCGTATACATTGAAATGAAATGTCGTAATTTTGAGTAGCAAATCACAAAGTGCTTTACATATAAAAAATCAGAAAGTCAAAACAAAGTATTTATGGTCAAGCACATGAAAGAACCAATGTACAATCATTAATTCATTGACTATAAATATAGTATTAATACTACGAATCATGAAAAGTCTGTTTAACAAGATAAAAGACCCAATAGCTATGAATAGGCTAAATTAAACAATTATGTTTTTAATCTGGATTTAAAAACACCTATAAAGTTAGCATACCTAATGTTCTCTGAAACACTATTCCAGAGTTTAGGGGTGATATAAGAAAAACATATTCTAATAGGAAAAGGTATGTAGTTATGTAAGTCTGGACCCACTAATTGTGAGTTTAACAGTTTGTTAGAATCTATTTTGTTATTTATAACAAAGTATTTTTGTTAAAACTACTAAAACTGGGTGTACTGGGTGTGCTACAGTAAGAGAAGGCTGTAAGAGTAAGTCAAAACTGCATAAAAAGTATATATCAATTTGTAACAATAAAAAACTCCATGTTCTCTCCTCATGTCATGTGTTACATTTTATTCCTGGAATTTATTGTGTTTACAATTGCAATGCATTTGGCAATACATAATTTGATACATACAATCTGTAATATGCTGCTATGGAAGCTCTGGTGCACATTGCAAAATCGTGCTTGGTTGACACAGCTGAAGTGCCAAATCACACTTGGAAATTTATGTTTTCTTTCCTTGTAGAATCAGATTCATGATCTAATCACTGAATATTGTGTGGCCTTCTAAATTGTACCTAATCATTTCACATATTCCCCATGCAGGTGTGCAGGTTGATAGATCATCCAGCACAGATTCATGCCTCATCTTTGATAGTTAGTACCAGGGATTAGATTCCCTATCTTATCTGTTATTACATTAAGTGCATTTCCAGCTGAGGTTTTTCATTTAGTGTTTATTTTCAAGGTGGAAAAACTGTAGAGGAAACCATTTAACACAAATATACTGTATATAATATATAATATAACATAATTATACTGAAGCTGATGGTTTTTGATTGAATGCTTGAAAATGTATTGGTGTCTTGACAAACATATTTGCAAACATTTGAGAAACATTGACAATTACTACAATCAGTAGCAATTATCTAAACCAACAAAGAAAAAAACCTTTTAGGAAAATAACCCACAATGATAAATTGCAGGAAAGAACAATCCAGCCAGACTGTTTTCTAAACATTACAGTCCTAGGAACTTTTGGTTCCAAGAACATTTAAGTTTTTTGGGTGTTCTGAGGATGTTAATACATAATGTTTATACAACGTTGCTGCAACAGTTTTCGTGTTAGGAATGTTAAAATTAACGTTTCCATAATGTTATTTTTTGTCGAACTGGGAACGTTTTTTAAGAACATTGCAGGAAAGTTATTTCTGGAATGTTACAGTCTAACCTTCTTAGAACCTGCTAAACACTAATAAACGTTTAAACAAAGTTCTCTGTTGGCTGGGAAGCTGCTGGTCTGATTTATGAAAAAGAAGAAAACTTTCATGTAGTATTTTAGGTAGATTGCAGCAGTCTAAGTCTGACTAAACCCTGAGCACTTTTTTTAAACCTTTAAGAAAGATGGTGTGCTGGTTGTTTTTTTGTAAAGCAATTGATGAATTCAACATCTCAATTGAATTCAGGCCTGCAGCAGGTATGAAAACTTAATGACACAAAGAATGCAATTGAATTTAAATAATGTATTTTCCCCATGAACATCAGTGTCCATAGTTGCACATGGGCAAGGGGATGCCAATGAAAAAGAGGATTCTACTACTGCCTTCCAATTGGACTGAGTGCGAAAGCTGAACTCTCACGTTCTGATAACTACAGATTTTCACGTGTTATATTTAAACTAATGTGAGCCAGAATCTGGGGAAGGATACTCACCGCTGACGATGGCTGTCCACACCTGATTCGAGCGCACTGTACATTACATTGTTCAGTTAGAGTATGGCATCAAGGTAAGTTTTTTTTTTTTTTACAAGGACACATTGTCATTGACACAAAGAACCACTCCTGCATAAAACCACATTTTTTTTCCTGTGGTTATCTCCACAATCGTAGATCTGGGCTAAATACCGGTGTGGTGCTATCATTGAGGAGACAAAAATGTATGTTAAATTGACGCAAAAGACGATTTAGGTCCAACACACCACGTGTAGGTAGCTAGACAAGTGAACATTTCCAAAATCAGTAAAATTGTCACGAAGTGCTGCAGGTGCGGGGATGCGGACACAAACGCGAAGCCGCTTTCCACAAACAACATATTTATTTTGACAAAGATCGGGGGGGCAACAAACAAAGACTCACGTCGCGACAGCCGTGCTGACACACAAACAATGAAGGACAATACTGGACAGACACAGGCAGGTATTTAAACACTTAATAATCACGAACAAACGACATGCAGGTGGGGAC
>JAOUQW010061916.1:0-14365 GCA_028565825.1 Olivaichthys viedmensis
AATGCTAAATGTGATGGGGATGTTGATTATAATTATAGTGTATGTCTTGTTGCCAGTGGCATGCTAATAGTGTAGCTGTGTGTTCAGTTAGGGAAAGGTGTTGGTATGATATTGGGCCTAATCCTGCTGTACCGTTGTATTTGGTACTTGTGCTTGCTCTGGAAAAGGTCAGAGTCATTAGAGGAGGCTGACTTATGTGTGACTTTGTGTCACGGAGAAGGACAGCGAGTCTGCAGATTGTGTGTTTGTGTGTGTGTTGCATAGTAACTTTGAATAGTGTCTGTGGCAGGTGCGTTCATATTCTCTTTGTGTGTGCGTAAGACAGAGATGCAAACCGATTGCTTTGCTAATGTAGTTATTTCCTGACTAAAACTTCCTCTGGTGTGATATTTATTTATTTATTTATTTAAGGTTTTCTGACTTGTGTCTGTTTGTTTTCCACTGTGCCCGCAGGCCTGTTCAGCCTTTTTTTTAAGGACAATAATTGTGTGTGTGTGTGGTCTTTGTTTGTTCTAAAGATAATTACAAGGACATTCCTGCTCAGGACATTGTGTCCCTCCCTCCTTTTCTCTCCAACTTAAAAACTTGTGTATGATAGACAGACAGACTGATGACCATGATTCTGTGTTGATCTTCTGTGGGCATCTGTTGTCGAAATTTCTCACAACCCAGGCCATGGCACGGTTGGCACACTAACACCTTCTGGAGGCTGTTATCCCTTGCCAATGTCTATGTCTTAACTCCCAGTGAGCAAACAAAGGAAATAAGCTCCCTAAGATGGAGCTAAAAAGCCTTTTCGGGAACCAAGACTCAGCAGGGGGAGCCCATTCTACTCTGGCAGGCACAAGTTATTTTTTAAATCAGATAATCTAACAGTTCTAGTGTATATGGAATATAATTTAATGGTAAGTGATAAGCTTATCAGTATACTAGTTATCACTGAAATTAATAAGGAAACAGGTTTGGCATAAGCCGCAGTCAATCAATAAAGAGGGAGCAGGAGCTTGTAGTACCACGGATGGGAACTGGAGCTTATAGGCCTCCGGGGTCTCATTTATCAACCGTGCATAGAACAAGTTCTAATTCTGTGCTTAAGAATCGCCAGTAAGCACTAGAAAATTGCCATTTATCACGCATGCGTACGCACAGCTGTATGCAGTGGACGTTGATAAATCCTACACGTTCTAAATTGCTATGCTTGTGCACAGCCACACGCATTTACTTGAAGAAACACCCCCAAATAGCCATATATGGTAAACAACTTCCCTTTAAAAAGCCCAGTAGCCTGCGTGTTGCGGACAACATGGAGCATGTCAAAAGACCTAAGAAGATGAGATATCGTTGCACGAAGAGCAAAACAAAAATGTTTTATTTGGCACTATAATGGGTGGTTTGTCTAAGAAAAAGAAGGATTTGGCATGCTGTGCCAATTCTGTGTCACCCATACTGCACCTTGTTGTGAGCAGCAATTACTCTGTCAATTATGCTTACATGATTGACAGTAAGTGGGATGGGAGCGCCTCATAAACCGCGATTACACTTTTCTACCACTGGGTGTTTCTGCATACGCATGGTCAGGTGTAGTTCTAAATATACGCACATCCTCACGCACAAGAATAACTTGATAAATCACATTCTATGCGTAGAAATGTGCGTACGTACGGTTGATAAATGAGACCCCCAGTTGGCAGGAGTAGAATCTGGATGGGCCAGGTGTTTGTAGGCCTTAGGTTGGCACAAGTAGGATCTGGATGGAAGCAGAAGCTTGTTGGCCTCAGGATGGCAGAAATAGGATCTGGGTGGACGCAAGTGCTTGTAGACCTCATATATACAGTGCATACTGGTTGCAGTAATTAAAAATGGATAGAACATAATGTTAATTATGTGATAAATGAAAAATCTTGCTAATGACTTTCCAATCGCTATTAAGAAATGTTCTCATCCTTCTTGGTTGTCTTTATATAAATTATTTCTGATTTGAGTTAATGGTGCATGGCAGGGGAACCCAACTCCAGTCCTGGAGGGCCGGAGTACAGTACAGTGTGGTGATTTCCCTGCTCTAACACATCTACTAAACTTGGTAATTAACTGGTCAGTTAACATCAGTTTTCATTGATCAGAAAAATTGCTGAAATTAAACTGTTGTTTCCATAGCTGTTCTAAAACCGTGGACAACACCAAAGCCATGTTGTGAATTGGTGTACTGTATATGTTTGCAGTTTTGTTTGTGGCAAGCTTGCATGCTTTGATTAAGTCCTTCAGTTCTACTTGTTGAGTTGAGGTTTCTGGCAGCATAGATCCTGTAGCTAAGAAGTTGGTTTCAAATGCATTCAGCATTTCAGACTTCATCCTCAATAGTAGAACTGTCAGTGAACAAGGTGAAATCAGCACTCTGCAGTGAGGTCTCTTTGATGTGATGACCTGTTTCCAGGTTTGTCACATTCTCCTCACACTCATGGTCATCATTGTGGAGAGATCGGAAAACAATGGCTCTTTTAATGCTGATGTATGGTGCTTCAAGAACTGCCTACCAGTTTCCCCATCTGCTTGTGATGACTTGTGAAGCTTTATTTATTGTCAACAGAGCATGAACTGAGTGGGGGCATTTCACTAGCTTCTGATCTGTACTGTCATGTGCCTGTGACCATTTGTCAGTCTGATCTGGGGTGGCTGGGAAATTCTTTTAAAGGGAGCCATTAGTGTCCTAACTTAAATTTCAGTTCATTTAATCCAGGCTAACTGTTATCCTGGATTAAATACTTGTTGTTTGCTGTGCATATAAAGTAGCTAAAGTTTTGATTACTTCAGTTCTTCTATCCACAATGTCAATTTGGGCACCTGTCAAATTTGATTTCTGTCAAATGGCAGTCGGATTTCTTGTTCTGAGACAGAGTGGATGGCATTCGTATCATTCAGGATTGTTGCGTAGATCCGGAAAAGTATGGGATTCAAAGGCATTCATTTCAAGACTGGAAAATTCAGAAAGCATTTAGGAAAAAGTATGTATACTTTGTTGTCAAAGTAATATATACTACTGCAAAGAGCAGTAGTTTAATTTAGAATGAGTGGGGAGCTGCTGGTGGGCAGGGTTTTTTCTCCAGAAACAAATTTGATGTGCCGAAAAAACCGCCAGAGACAGAATAATAAAACAGCAAAACCCTGTACTCTTCTCTTTCTGTTTGAACACAATGCACTGATCAAGTCATTTGCTTGGTTTTCCAATCCTGGAAGCTTTGCATTGTTCCATTTGATGAAACTGTTATTGTTCTTTTTACTTTTGTTACCCTTGGATCTTTTCGTGCCTTTCGATTTGTCAGCTTTGATCTGCCTCTTAGTTTTTCATATGAGATTTAGGTTAGAGTGCTCCTGTTGTTGCAGATATATTCATCCAACTGCTGAGCAGTAGGAGAGTTGTAATGGGGATATTTGCAACACTTTTTGTGTACCTCAAGATAATTAGAAATAGAATAGAATAGAAAATAGAAAGCTCCTTTATTGTCCTTTAATTGCATCTTGGATGAAATTTTGTATAAATTTAAATGTATTTCATGGCTAGTTCTTTGTATTATTATTTTTTTTGCCCCCTTCTAATTCTAATACTTGCAAACAGTGCTTTAAAACAACTGAAAAAATGCGCTTCAGAGTTCACTAGATCGCTGTTCTGCATCCAAAGGGCCATGGCTCACGCCTTGGCTCTCCTTGTCAGAAAAGACAGGACAATTCATGTCATTTGTCTCTTTTTGAAATATTCTGGAATAATGGAGAATATGGAGTGAGCACTGCATAAGGAAACCTGGAGAAAGATTCAGAAGAAAGGAACATTGATTGATCCTGTGCAGGTTGGGGTAGTGGGGTAGTGAATGAATGAAAATACCAATGAGCAGCACTGCTTTCAATATGCTCTTATGTTAATCAATCCCATGTCGGTTAAAATTCAAACTTTGTAAAAGTGCTAACTGCTACTGAGCATACAAGTGAAAATCTCACTGGGTTAACAAACTTTATTTGTTAGAACATATACAGTTATAACAATCTGATGATCAGTACAAACATTTGCACGTTACATTTACTAACCCAGTACAAGAAAGCACAGAAATGAAGCTCCATGTTTCACTTATATGACGTGGGAGTCACACCTGGTGTAAAAGCATTGCAGAGCGGTTGCGGCAAAATCAATACAGGGTATAGATACTGTGGCTAATTAGAGCTAATTTGTGAGAGTGGTTAGGTGGTAACTATGGTAATGGTTCAAAATTCTGGTTACCTCTGGTGGAAAAATGTGCCGACATTGGATGAGGTTTGACAATTATGCTGAACGCAAATAAATCAAATTACTCAAATTATACACTATGACCTCTTAGCAGTGATAAGGAGCATTTTTGAAAATCTCTTCAGTTTATGATATTGTTCATAGTATTAACAGTACTACAGTACTAAAATAAAAAGTGGAGTTAAAAGTATGAACAAATGTGACTGGTTTGTGGAGCTCAGATTTGAGACATGGTTGGATATGTGTGTGATGCAACCAATATTTTTTTAGCGCTGAATAGCTGCTCTTTGAATGCTACCCTTCTGCATCACTGCGACATCATTATCAGGTCGACATTTGCAACGCATTAACAAGCATAATTTGCATTCATAGCCTGCTCTTGCCATTCTAGCTTTGGAACGACGCAAAAATGGCTAGTGGCAAAGCTTCACTCTTTATGCTGTTCAAATCCCCTGTGAAATTATGTAACTGGTGCGTTTCTCCTAAATCATTCTTTCTCATACAGTTTGCTAATGTTTTATTAATCATAACAGTACTCTATTAGATTGGACACTATCATTAAACTAATTGCTGTAAATATAGATATTAGAGTGGAGTAATGATTTATTACATGATTAAACTAAACTGAATATGGTCAGGTAACAGAAACATAGTCATTTTCCACATAATTTTATGTAGGTGTATTGTTAAACAGTATGTTTGAAATACTGTATTTTAGTAGACAAAATTAAGATGATAATGGCAGTTTCACGAATCTTGTGAAAGGCACTTTTTCATGGCTTAATATTCAGAATGATAATTCTGTACAAGAAGCCGGAAAGTGTTTTACACTTGGGCTGTAAATACAGTACTTTGGTGCATTCTTTTAAAAGAGGTCAGATGTGAAGTGTGTGTGTGTGTGTGTGTGTTTGAGGGGTGGAGACAGATTGAAAGAAAGGATTTTATTATGTATAGAATGATACTATTAGAAATGTATGAATGTAATATACTGTCTTGTCAAAGTAAGCTATTATTGGACTAGTTTGTTATTGTCTCTTGTGTTATCCTACCACGTATCCGTCATTTGGTCTGGTTAATCACTATACATTTTACCAGCTTATTTGTGAAGGTTCTTAATGTTACCCCAGATCTACAAAACCACAACTGTTACCACAAGCCTGCTCAGAATCAAGTATGAATATATTATTTCTTATAAATTACATCTTATTATAGAGATTTTCAGCCTGTATCTTTTCTGAGCTATGCTTACTACATAATATGAGCATAACAAAATACATGTTTTTTTTTTTTTTTGTCATAATTTACTATCTGAATTCCTACCAGCTACTGTTGAGTTTTGCTGGTGAATTTTTTGGCTTTGTGGTGTACTGCTATAATTAAGGTAGGCTTTTCCCATCCTTCACCATTCATCACCTTTTAAAAGGTTCAAAGACAGACTATAAGTGATTTAAAGGTGGTGGCTATGATCTCAGACAGATGATGTATGTATGAGATGTGATTTCCACTTTTCACATCAGCTACATTTTTCCAGCTGTCATGTCACATTGCAACATAAATCTGTAATGTTCCAAGGTCCATCAGGCACATATGACTGTGAAGAGAATAAAATCCCTCTTCATTCCCAATCTTGTCCCTTCAGTTAAATCTGAACAGATCTCCACTAAAACAGACATGTGGAGACATGTTGGTGGTAGTATACAATTGAGTATTGACTTGTGACACGCTACCTGTTTTTCAACTCAATGTAGTTCCTTCTCTATTACTGAATAAGAGCTTTAGCATTTCAGGTTAATCTGAGAAATGTATCTTGCGGCTCAACTTGCTAAAAGGGAAGCAATGTCAGTAGGCGGCTCATATTTTATATTCTAGATATTAGTATTTATTAGAAATAAATTCAGAGTCTGAACCTTGAGTGTGAAGTCTAATTTACATTATTCACCCTGGGCACAGTTAACATTATAGCAGCATGAAGTGCAAAAAACAAACACAATAGAATACATGTGCACTCTCGTATGAGGTGGCCACACAGTAAGTCCTTGATACTATTATCAAAATGAAATAAACAATAACGATACAATGAAAATAACATTTAATTCACATTCTGCAGGGATATATTCTCCTCTCTCTTTGTGCCTCACAGAACCATGGAAAGCATGGGGTGAACCCATGGTCTTTGCTGACTCTGTTAGACATGCAGGAGCACGGAGCTGACATGTGGCACTAAGCATGCATCTCATGTGAACGGAGTCAGTCTCCTAGTCGAGATGCCACAAACACATCACGCAGAGCCCTGCCTAAATATGGCTCCAGTCAGCCATTGCCCCCGCCCCCACCCTCGGGCTCCTCACTGATCACCTACCAAATGTGACTCCTCACGCAACCAGACAATGTCTACCAGAGTAGATAGCATCAAGCATGCCAAAGAATAAAGGAACTAAACAGAGTTAGACCTAAATTAGATACTGAGAAACAGATCAGATGTTTCTCCACTCCGTTTTCCCCAAGGTACTAAATATCACATTAGATTAGTTTACAAACAAACACTAATCTCATTTGTAACACATTTCTTTTGAGTATGTATTTAGTAAATCACTATCAGCCTTACAGTATTACCATTTAAAGGCTTGAAACGTGTTTAATTAGACTCTATTTGACTGTAATACCTACAACAATTTGGCTGAAACCATATAAATTATTTAGAAATATTACATGAGTGACAAGGAATGATTGGGGGGTGATTAAATAGCATTTGGGAAGAAAATTCCTTATTTGGTTAAGGATATTGCACTTATTCAATATTTATCTTCTTTAAAAAGCCCTCTTACTCTTCACTTTGCCTTTCGTGCGCAGGGAAATGGGTTTTATGCTCCCTTTGCATGCATCACTTCGTGACTGGCAGCTAAATGCAGTTTCCTTTTATTTGCTATGTGGGTGTGGAAGTAGATGACTTGTCATACTCTATTTTTTGATGGGGGTTATGGCGGTCATGTTAATTAATAATTTTTAATATGTTGTGATTGAAATGTTTTTGGAAGCAATCTCATGATGGGGGGGCACTCATTCAGTTCACTCCATGGTGTAGCGTGGTTCTATAATTTTATAATATGCATTGATGTTATTTGAAAACCTCACCAACCTCATGTGGTGTCCCACCTCTTTATATCAACAAATGTTCTGCTTACACTCTTTAAAGCAAAGGTGCCAGAAAAGGTTCTTTAGAGCGATGCCATAGAAGAACCATTTTTGTTTCCATAAAGACCAATTTCTGGTTCCTTAAAGAACCTTTCGTGCCATGATCCTTTAGCCCTTTTCTTGTTGTTGCCACAATAAATGCAATAATTACCACAATACTTATTAATAATTGTTATTAATAATAACACCGCCAAGTGGTACTATTTATTATGGTGGAATATTTGGACATTTATTTCATGCTCTAGAAAAGCCACTTCTTTAATATGGAGCTGCTTGAATAGCAGAGACATTTGCCTTGTTGCCTTATACCCATTTCTGTTACCATTTGAAGAAGAGTTATGAGTTATAAGCCAATATTACATCTGATAAGAGAATTATGTTTGTCTGAAGCAAATGAGACCTATTAGACTGGAATTTGTTCTCTCTTTCAGGGATGAAGCAAAAGGTCAGACACTGCTGGTATTCCCACAACCCATCAAACAAAGACTTTATTAAACACTCTCCATTTGCTGAGCCCCATATTTTATCAAATTAATATCTTTTTTGTGATTGTAAAAATTATCACTGTAAAGGTGTTGCTGCATTATTTTAAGAAACAGGGGGAGTAGCTGAAAAGCTAATTGAAAAGGTTGAAGGGTAATTCTGTAGTTAAATGTTCAAGTGCACTACATAGGATACAAGCAATGGCTTTTACATTATATGCCCACTATTTCAATTTGTCTGTTATGAAGAGAGTGTGTTCATAAAAATCACAAGCATGCTACTATTATTTTAAAGTGGCTGGTTTCTAACTGCAGACAGTGACTAGAGCGTATTATTGAGCCAGTTATAGATGCATAGAAACATACCTTGGCACAAGATGGTAAACTGGAATAATGCCCATGATGCTGCAATGTAAGGTTTGTTTCTAGTGCAGAATTGTTGTTGGTGATATTAGAAAGAGAAGTAAAGATGCTGTGTAGCTCTTGTAACAGACATAATACTTGAACAATAATATTCATTATTTATAAAAATGGTTAAACAAAATGTACATAAAATAGGATGGAACACCAAATGAATGTCTATTTTGATACTATTTTTCATACATGATTGACTGATGTGAATGTTTTACAGGATCTTATTAAACTATTATTACTGTTGTTATTGTTGATGATAATAATAATAATAAACAATTATAATTAAACATTGACATGAGACATGATTGAAATTAAGAAAAAAAAAATGTGTTTGCATGTTTTGGTTGTTTAGAACATTTTTCCAAAAGGTTTGGAAATAAACTGCCTCTAAACAACTGCTGCTTTTGCAAACACATTTGTCCATTATAGCTGAAAAGACTCAGAGTGACAAGTAAGGCGTTTCTGTTACGGTTGTAGAGACGGAGGCGGACACAAATGCAAAGCCGCTCAAACATACACTTTATTAAACTAAACATAAACATACACTGAAACGCACCACGTAACAGGCATGCAACGAAAGACAAAGCAAGACGGGCACACAGGGATATTTATGCAAACGAATCAGGGAGACTAACAAGACACAGATGGGATTAATAACATCACGAGACAGGAACCACAAAACGTAAACACGAGGCGCTTGGCGCTCGTCGCCCTAGTGACTGCCAGGCGCGGTCACGCGCACCGCAGCGCAAAGCGGCGTGCATGTGACAGTTTCAAAATATCAACACAACTATTCAAAGATGGCTTTGAACACATTAAAAAAAGATACTCATTTGATTGAATAGTTTTTAAGATTGTGTATCTACTAAAATGGTTTCCATTTTTTGCTTAATTCGCCTTACTGTAATTATCCCATGATTTCCCTGAGTAATAACATTAGCTAGTTATCAAGTCCATAAAGTGATGAATCAGGTTTGGTAGAGCAGGCAAACACTGGCTGACAGTATATTATTCATGCCAGAATTACCGATTATGCTTGTTTCTATATCATTATCTCAAATCAAATCCTTCAAATTACAATATAATGGAAATAAACAAGTAATTTTGTTCAGAGGCATTAAAGTGCAGATAAAAAGTATGGTATTCTACATATGTCACAGCATCTTTGCATCAAGTATGATCAGTTTGCATCTGTATTTCTCAGTGTGACCTTGTGGTTATCTTTCAACCCTCTCTCTCTCCAACAAACTCTTTTCCTCACACCCTGTTTGTCTGCAGGTACAATCACGGTCATGCACTTAGTGATTTCTCTTGCTTTTATTTCATTCTGGTATGTGCATTAACTTAAGTGCAAGGATAACATGTCCCCTTTGGGGAAAAAATGAAAACAGATTTGAAGCAATAACAGTTTCATAGAATTAGCAAATTGGAAATATTGTTAAACAACTAATAGTTCAGACATGTGTCCTTTATTGATTAATGTTGATGGTACATACATATATAATCTCACAAATGGCTGGTACACAAGCAGACAGAAACAGAACATCATAGACCACAAAAAAAGACACTGACTCTTAATCAGTGTGCTGCTTTCCAGGGGATCAGTGGGTTGATTTTGAACTCAACTGCTGTAGAACAATGACATTTTCCCTCCGCTTGGTGTCTCATTCTCATTTGTTCATAACACAATGACTCATTTTGTCAGTTTGATCAATGCAGTAATTCCGGTTACTTGAACTAGGTTAAAAAAAAACTTGGTTTACACAGTATTCAAACAACCTTGCTTCAGTGAATTTTGCTTTTAAGAACCACTGAAGATGAAAAAGTTGATAAGCTAAACATGGTATTTATTGAGATGTTATGATGTACTGCAATTTCAACTAAAAATTGGATTTGAAATTGTCACATGAGATTGGCTTGATTGATACCAGAACAATAACTACTAAACACTGTCAGTATATTTATCGAATTCAGATTAAAGTGTGGGCTTCAAGTGCTACTTACACTGAATGTGTTAGTCTATGTTGAAAAAGCATCTTATTAAAAAAAAAAAAACCATCACTGGAGTACTCTAGTATCATTTAAAAATGATCCACATTATTAAGACCCATCTCCAACAGCTGTAATTTACAGCCACGTGTCTTGTCTTGGTAAGACTTCTTTCTGCATGTTGAGACAAAATCTTCAAACCCACTTTGTAAGGCTTAACTGTCAGAAAATTGGTTGCACCTTTGTACTAAGGATTGTGTTAAGTATGATTTACCTCAATATAAAAACACAGACTCGGATTGAGGGTCCAAAAACCAACAAGGAGAAAGGCAATATACTGTAGGTCATATTTTGAACTGTTTTTTTTTTTTAAGTATAGAAAGAATCATCTGCATTTGCATCGGTAAAGGTAATGTCTATGACATAGCCTTCTTTCATTCTGGTTGTTGTTATTACACTGCTTTAAGATTCATGTGTGTCTAAAACTCCAGCTATGAATTTACTGTAAATATCTGGCCTCAGTTTCGACTGGACATTGCAGGTGCTTGGGATGAAGCTGGAAAGTATATTTTGATCCTAAATGGCCAAGTTCCTAATGGTATAATAATCTTCCTTCCTCTGGTTCACATAAAGAGTTAAAGAGTGGCCAGGACATAATCAAGAGAACATAGTGTCTTATTTTAGTGCTTCATTATGGATTCATTAAGACAATAAATAATGTATTGAGCTGTGAAGGAATGCAGAGAGGTAGGCTAAATACTGAGTAATTGGGATGAGATGGCACTGTATCTTGGCAATGGTCAACATAAGAGCTTCAAGTGGCATGGAGTGATCTATTCCCCAGAGCTGAGTGCGCTTCATGTTGGCCTTAGGCCCTAGTGTGATGAAGTGAGCATTTTTCAGTCAGGTGATATGGACTCAAGAACCAACATGGTCTCACACTTGCAAATTTGTTGCAAAGTTGCGAAGATTAGCGTTAAGGAGGAGGTTAATGGTCATATTTATTTCACGATTTCATTCGTATGAAATTAAACAAAATCAAATAAGATCAAGTTCTAAGAACAGTAGGCAGTTTCGATGAGTATTTTTTGGTTACAAAAAATTACAAATGACATTACAATAGCGAGTGCATGGTAGTAAAGCTCTAGCTCAGCGCATACCAGGTTCTTATCTACACATCTGGATCGATTGTACACAATGACGTACATCGCTGCATAAATTTTTCATGGCTGCGCTATTTTTGGAGTGTGATGGATTTCTGAAACACGCGCTGACGCACAACAGAGTCCGCGCATTCCTCCGAGCTCGAGTGATGCGCCTCGCTCGAAGCATACCGATAAGCCCAAAACGTGATCTGCTGCTTTTGGGGCGCTCCGTTTTTGGAGGTTATTCTAGTTCCTACACCTTCACACTTACTGACCTGTGTTTTTTGGTGACGCTTTTGAAGAATGATGGCCTCAACAGAATCTGTTTCCAAAAGCGTGTAGACATATTTCACGGTGGTAAATATAGCTTGCAGTTGGGATTCATGATTCCGAGTGTGCAATAACATGAACATCTATGTAAGAATGCAGTTTGTTAGGCTTGATTTGTGAACACAGCTGGGGTCATTTTCCATTGCATTGGTCAACGTAGGCTATATTTCACTTTCAAGGTTTAGACTGACAGACAAAAACAGGACTGTGGAAAAAAAATCACAAATCACCTGGTCAATTCGAGCCTAATTTAATTCCTTTTGGTAATCAACTTTGTGGAAACCGATATCACCCGAGTTCACAAATCTGGACTAACACGATGCATACTGTATAGCCGACGAAATCCTGAATCGCTTACGGCAAGCTATTGTTTCCGGCAGAAACGCATCATAGTGCTTGAAAATTATTTGCACAAAACATGTTTGTATCATTATACCTGCGAGGTGGGGGGAAAAAAATCCCACAATGTGAAGGCTGCAAGTGAAGTTGCTCATTTTAGAGAGAGAATCACTGAATTGTCCCATGATCAATAGTCATGACCCATACGGACATCTAGTGGAAGTCTTGGGTAAGTTCTATTCCGACCTACAGGGGAGATATGATGGGTATAAATATCGTGACGTTGTTTCTTCAGTGTGTGTGTGTGTGTGTGTGTGTGTGTGTGTGTGTGTGTGTGTGTGTGTGAGAGAGAGAGAGGGAGAGAGAGAGAGAGAGAGGAATTTCAGGACCTGTTTTGTCAATCATCTTGAACAAACACAGCAGGACTCTGAACTTTAATCTCTACCTTTTGGTGGAATGTGTGTGAGTGTGTGTGTGTGTGTGTGTGTGTGAGAGTGTGTGTGTGTCTGTGTGTGCGTGTGTGCGTGTGTTTTCACTATATACCAGGACTACAGTACACATTATAAGTTAGAAGACGTTACGAGAGATTATTCTGGCTGTGTCCCAAATGCTAGTGTGTTCGTGAGAAGTGTTCTTATTAGGGTTCATTCTAATAAGTTCATCAAGAACCCATAAGAGAACATGTGGTTTGGGTTGTTTTCTTCTTAAATCTTAAAAAACGGATCGAAATACTGACAGAGGAACACAGAGTCACTAAACCCATGTGACCTCGAGCTCTGTGTTCCTGATAACTTTAACTTTACACTTTATTTCATGACACACTCATCTGAATGCTGCATTTATAAACCGACAGTTTGTTTTATTGAGATAACAGACTAAAGGATGAAGATGCTAGTTTTAAAGATGCAGTTTGCGATGTTTGAAAGTGTCTTTATACCTGTAAAAATCATATAATTTCAAAGATACCCTTACTTTGTTAGCTACATTAGCCTCGCAGCTCCAGAGCAAAAACGAAATAAAATTATGTAATTTTCATTCCTTTAACCCTGGGTCAATACGGCAGTTACAGCCTTATGCCTTGTACGTCTTCAAGCACGCAATAACAGTTATGCATGGCCTCGTTGTATCTCCATGCTCTAAAGAACCACAAGTGAAACCTTTTATGGCGTCTCGACCATTTCCTCCCACTGATCTTCCTTTTTGAAACTGGATCCTTTAAGAAAAAAACATAGACCTTTAAGCTCCTGTGTGTAACGTCGGTACTCACGTACACACACGAAGTAGGATCCAAAAGCAGAGGTTTTATTCACAAACACAATCCAAAGAGGGTAATCCAAAGTACAGGCAGTAAGTCGAGTAAACCGGGTAATCAAACAAAAGGCAAACAAAACAAAAGGGACAGGCAATATCCGTAGTCGATATAACAGGCAGTATATTCGAAAACCAGAAATCCAACGGGCTAGGAAAACGCTCAAAATTGTCATATGAATATAGGCAAGACTTCGCACCGTGTCAGGGTAAGTGAGCTGTATAAATAGTGACTGTGATGACGTGAAAATGTGAACAGGTGTGTGAAATGTGAACTAAGAGCATCCTGACACTGTAAGCCGGTTGCCCGCCCACGTCCAGTGCCGGTGGGGGTTCATCCGCCGGCTCCCTGACCTGAGAATGATAATGAACAGGTTTGAGTAGTGAGACATGAAATGTGAGAGAAATGCGGTAGTATGAGGGTAGCTGTAACCGGTATGAGACACGGGTTACCTGACGTAGGATTTTAAAGGGGCCAATAAACTTGGGACTTAGCTTTTCTATGGGAGTCTCAGTCTCAGGTTCCGGGTGGATAGCCATACGCGTTGTCCGGGTCTGAAGTTAGGTGCGGGACGACGACGCCGATCCGCCTGGGTCTTTTGACGTCAGATGGCTTGTTGGATTCGCACGTGGGTGGTCGCCCAGGTCTCTTCTCTCCTCCTCCACCACGGGAACGTTAGAGGGATCGCCTGACCAGGGGAAGAGTGGGGGCTGATATCCCATGACACATTGGAACGGGATGAGTCCAGTGGAGGCATAAATTCAAATTCAAGTTCAAGTAGGTTTTTATTGTCATTCCTCCATATACCTCGTATACAATGAAATGAAATGTCGTTTCTACAGGACCATGGTGCAACACGCAACAATACAGCAGCACGCTATACAGGACTACATAA
>JAOUQW010061925.1:0-14364 GCA_028565825.1 Olivaichthys viedmensis
CAAAATACCTCTCCAGGTAAATGCATGTTATTATAAGGGAAGGAGGGAGAGGGATTTTCAAACGGGGATTAAAGCGAACGCAACCTGGCAACCCGGGGCGAGTGAGGGCGAAAGCGAGAGAAATGTGAAAAATCCGTGGCTCGGTGTAGATGGCGCGCGGAGGCCCGAAGCCCGCGCAGGGAAGCGCTCGCGGACCAGCAGCATGGTAAACAAACCGGCCGTTTCACCGTGTTTATGACAGGCGCGTCCTTGCTCTAGGGTTCGTGCGCGCGCCACGAGGCGTGGCTGCAGCGCGTGCACTTTGTGTCCGCGCGAATGTTTCGTGCGCTGCGACCAAAGTTTGAGTCGCGAGACGTTTGAGGCACGCAGCGGCTGTGCACGAGCCTCAGTGCTTGCGCGTGAAGAGTTCCGTTTCCTCGGGTGCGTGTGCGTGTGCGTGTGCATGTGCATAATAATAATAATAATAATAAATAAAAAAATAAAAACTCGTTTTAAGCGCGTGCAAGGCGAGCCTTTTGATATTGGGATGATTTTTAATATCTTTTTTTTTTCTTTTTTTTTTTTCTCTCTTTCTCCCCTTCTTTCAGATTCTGTTGTAGTGAACAAGTGCAAGTGCACGTGAGTCTGGGTTTTTTTGGACTTGATGACCTTAAACCAGCCCTGCTGTGTTTTCTGCAGCTGTAGGTGTGGAAAAAGTTTCAAGCCCAGGCGATATGATTGGTCTGTTAAACATCTTGTGTGTGTGTGTGTGTGTGTGTGTGTGTGGGGGGGGAAGTTGCACCATTTCTGAAGATGTATGCATGATTATTGCATCTTGTAATGGATTGCATGCTTTTTAATTGTTTTAAAATTAGGATCTTCACTAGCAATGGGTCATATTTATACGCGGTGCATTAAAAGATGAAGTAGGCAATATACCAGTCCAGCCACTGTGGCATTGCCCCCCTCCCCAAAAAGTCTAGAACGTAAGATGTTTGTAATCTACCTCACTGCTTTTTGCATTCCCATACCTCTGTTTGGTCATGCATGGTTTTCATATACTGCATATTAATGTGGCTCATTATCATTCCCAGCTGCATTGCATCCCTGACCTTTGACCCCTGACCACAACCTCTTTCAGCTTTTCAAACAGTGACGCGTCGCATTAAATCAGTTGTAATATTTAGCAGGGCTTCACAATGTGTCGTTTGTTAGTTGTTATTGCAATTTGATCTATATATCGCATCAGCCAATGCAAATGAGCTGTCTGCCCAATCACCAATTGCTGTATTGTGTGCTGTGATCGTCCTGATCGGCGTCGGACGTGCCAGAACGCTCGATGAATTTACAGGATCCAACGACTGCAAAGCATTCGGATCAAAATAATGCAGACCAAACTTGAACCACAAACGTCAAAGCTTTGCCAATGGGGTTTCAATGAGGAACGTTGCACTAGCGATATGTAGCAGTAGCATTCCAGTACAGTTTTTGTCCACATTGTCCGGCCCTAATAGTGAACTGGGGGTAGAAACAGTAGTCAAATTGTTTAAAAATATATATATATAATAATCAAGGCGTTGGTTTTAATAAAGGGGTAGGGTTATCTATCCTCTTAATATCATAATTAAATATTTAGACAATTCCCCAAGATTGTACACTCAAATAACTTAAATTTACTCCAGACTCATTTTACCGGTTAACGCTGGTCATCATATCTGTTTTTCTTTTTAAACCGAGTCCACATATTGTGCTGTGGTGTCGAAGGAGGCGTGGCCTCTGCATGGCGGGCTCATTGAAGGAGGCGTGGCCTCTGTGCATGTCATCTCATTGAAGGAGGCGTGGCCTCTGTGCATGTCGGTCTCATTGAAGGAGGCGTGGCCACTGTGCATGTCGGTCTCATTGAAGGAGGCGTGGCCTCTGTGCATGTCGGTCTCATTGAAGGAGGCGTGGCCTCTGCTTGTCGGTCCCGGTGAAGCAGTTGTGGCATCTGCCTGTCGGTTCCAGTGAAGCAAGCGTGGCCTGTGCCTGTCGGTGTCATTAAAGGAGGCGTGGCCTCGCACTCTTTAAAACCTTTTTTAAATTGAATTGAAAGCTGTATTATATCACAGTGTTATCCATGTATCGAGATGCGCATCATCTCGGCTTGGCCATTCAAATGATCGTCATAGCCGTTTCGATTATCCAATCTGAGAGGCTTATGATCGATTGTGCGATTTTACTTCCACTTTAAATGTGATGCCGTGTGAAGCTGAATCCCGAATGAGCTGCTGCCGAGGTTCATTTACAGTCAAAAAGCTGCCCAACGAGACAGGCACAGGTAAAGATGTAGCCATGTTTTTTAATACAGTACAATATTGTGATTTCGTAAACTGTGAAAAAATGTTAGACAACTATGATGGTTTAAAATATCATCGGGAGATCGCGGGTTTGAATCCCGACGATGGCACAGCCATACCGTGGCCGGGAGTCCATGAGATGATGATTGGCTCTACTCTCTGGGTGGGAGGAATGGCATTACACTCTATCCCCTTAAATCAGAGCGACACTAGCCAATCGTGGGCATCTGTGAGCTCATGCGTACGGAAGAGGGCAGTTAGCGCTTTACTCCAAGTGTTTTCAGCTGTGACGTTGCATGAGCAGCAGTTTGAAAAGATGCGGTGGCTGGCTTTATGTGTCTCGGAGGAAGCATATCTTAGCTTTCACCCTCCCCGGTTGGTAATTGTTGTTCAAAATTGACAAATCCCCCCCAAAAAAGTATCCTAAAAAACCCCCAGTATCACTTGTTCCTCTTATAAGGCAGAGAGGGGGATCATCAGAGGGTGTTTTTAGCTCTGGGGTTGATTCGGGATCCTCCTCATTAGAAGTGCATGTGGCGGTTAGTGCAGTGGTGCAGTAATCCTGCCTTCAGCTCACATCTGGACGCTCGGGTTAATATCTGGGTCGGGTCACTACTGCAGCGGCCGCGGTCCATTCTCTTTGGATTCCGGTTGGTAGCCTGTGTTTTTCGGAAATAGGTTCTTTTAAAAACTTGGGCTCCTAAGCTGTGATAAGTACGAAATGTGATCCTCTTTCACCAGGCAAGATTTACTTGGAAAAGGGACTGAACAGAGTCCTGTTCTGTAAACTTTCTGCAAGCTTTTGCAGAATAGCATGCCAAAAAAGACTGTGAAGACATAAATCATTTGTAAATGCTGAAAGGGAAACCCAGTACTTAATATCCTGAAAAGCAGTGCATTTATGAATCTCAACTTACATTCCATATCGTTTTGCTCAGAAAAGACATCCTCTCTTTATAAGGAAGTGCAAACCCTACCAGATTCCTGGATTAATCTGCATCTCAATACAGGATTTTTAGGTGGGATTGATTTAAAACCTCTAAAAGCTGGGCTTGTGTTCACTTCATAATCACTGTAGCCATGAAATTCAGGTATACGCATAACCCATACCTTAACTAAATGCTTTTACTATGGTGTAATACATGACTTGTAAACTGCATAATAATGTGGAATTCTAGTTGCGTTGCATTCTTGATCTTTGACCCCTCCTCGCCATCATTATTGCAATACTATTGGCCCTGTATTGTTATATTATCACCAAAGGGCTGAAATATGCAAATGAGCACTCTACCTAAATGTTTTATTGTGTGCTTGACTTTGTAAGAGCTAAAACCCTAATAAGAATTTCATTCAACGCTTATTAATGTTGGAACGGCCTGTAACTTGGGTTTCATTAATAAACACTGTGGCCATGTGACTCAGGTGTACGACTAAAGCTGTGTGACTCAGCGATGCGAGGTCGTACTCGAATCCGGCAGCCCGGAAAGGCAGGACAACGAAGACGACAAGTTTTCACATAACAGTCTATTCAGGACGCTCCGACCCAGACGTGATTTTGAAACTTGGCCATCTCTCTGTACCGAGCTTTGAGGGTCACTTTAATAAACGTGACAGCTAGCAAACTCCTTCAGACTAATCTGACCTCTGTAAGAAATCTGCTTTCTCGCATTAGTGCCACTAATTAGCCTAATGTCCCAAAGCTTAAGCATGTTGACGGGGCTTTAGCAACTATAAGGGCGACTGTTCCTGCTTATAATACTACTGTTATTACAATATGGCAAAAAATATCATATCACAATAAAAATTGCACAATATGAACTTGGTGGAACAAAAGACAAACGAGACGATTGCACTGATGCTGGTACACTACCACTACCTGGAGGTAGTCCAGTTAACTAATGTCACTGTCTATTGTTCTTCTAAGGCGCAACTTTAAAAATATTTTCTACAAGCGCAGTCCGGAACAGTAAGGATAGTGTCCATTATGCCAAAACTACTGTTGGATAGCAGGAAATAAGAACCCAGAGTCGTGGAAGGAATCCAGAGGGTGGGAGTCTGAATAACAGGGTTTGGGTGTACAGCCTTTATAATAACATGGTTTGGGTGTACAACCTTCTCTGCGCCAGGGGCGCCGTATCATGGCTGACCCTGCACTCTGACATGATACGGCGCCCCTGGCGCAGAGAAGGTTAAGGGCTTTGCTCAAGGTCCCAACAGTGGCAGCTTGGTGGTGCCGAGGCTTGCACCCATGACCTTCTGATCAGTAGCCCAGAGCCCCAACCACTGAGCTACTACTGGCTGGGGTTCAGTGATCCTGGGGATAAGATGGCCACGGCTAATGTTGACTTCATTTTTATTAAACAATATGCAAGTTGAACCATGACAACTGGAACCATCGTCTTGTTGGAAGATCCAACTATTCCAAGTCTCAATTCCTGGAAGACGTAACAAGTTGCTTGGTTAATATGCTTTCCTACTTGGTGGAATTTCTTGTGCCATTGATATGAACCCCTTAAACTCTCAGCTTATAATTAAGTTAATTCATCTTAAAGCATATTATTCAGTAACTACAGTGAGACTAATAGGAAAAGTATGTACTTATGAAGGTGAGAAATGGGAGTTTAAGAAATTAAGTCCCTTTACTACTGGCAGCAAAATCACTGTGGTATCATTGCTACACCTTCATATTTGATGATGAGCAGATTACCACTGGAGATGCTTTTGAGACTTTTTAACCTCAAGTTCCTTCATTGATTACCCTAAATTATGTGGTGTTCCCCAAACTGCTCCCCAACTGTTCACATATTTGCTCTCTCGTAGCTCTCAACACCGCCGTACCAAGCCATCAAGATCACAGAACATCTGGTTCAAGTGTGTTAGGAGTGCAAAAATGTGGATTGTGTCAAGGACCGGTTTTGGAAACACTACCCGAATGAATCTTATGGGTGATGATTCATTTCGGAAAAATACTACCACTATAATGCACGTTATCTGTTTAGCTTATGTTAAACCATTTTCATTGGTGGTGCCAATAATATAGGACCTTGCTGTGCTTTAAAAACCAAGAAATACATTGGACACGCACAATGTTGTTATGGTGGACATCTCAAGATATCGGCACTGCCCCTGCATTCCATCCCGGGTGGAAGCTGCCAGACGGGCAGCATTTTTGGGCAGCGTTTTCACTCCCAAGATGAAGTCTGTCCCATTTGGAAGGCAGCATAAGGACAGCTGTCTTCTAAGGTTCCTTATTTGGGACAAAATCTAAAGGTGCGTCGCATGTGTCCCAATTCTGTTCTCCAGATGAGTGTTTCGTGAAAGTTTGAAAAACATCAAAACTTGGCAGACAACACAATCTCTCCCATACGATATTGGAATAATATCCTAGAATCTTAGGGAGTTGTCGTGATGGGATCCATAGACGTAATCAGATCGGGGTCCAGCTTTGTTATTGGGTTGTTTGGGCTTTTCTGTCATTTCTGAGTCTGGTGATGATAAAGCTAGTTATAAATCTGCCTAGTCTTTGCTTGGAGTGTTGGCATCAGTGCTGAGATTCAGCTCCTCACACAGCTGTTCAGTGAAATCGGAATCTCTGCTTTAGTATTGTGTTGGCATGTGGAGGAGCTGGTCGGCGTTTGTGATCGTGTTTTATGTACCAGCTTCTCAGGCTCTCTATTTGGGCATAAGTCCTGACTCAGCTCCTGTTAGCTGAGGACGCTGTAACCTCACACACACAAACACGCACATAGCGCAGTCTGAATGGAGGTCATTCTGATTATGCAGTGCCAGCAAAGAGTCCTTTTTGACGTTTAGGCCCCCGTGCGCTCACCGCCAAGACCCAGAAATAAAAGAAGGAAATGCAGGGCTGTTTGGAAATGGATGGGTATGTTTTCATTAACTGAGTTAAAAAACCTAGGGATCTTATGAAGGGAAATCAGGATTGGGGATGTACTTATCTGGAGTATTGATGCCTGGTATCGGGGGCCAATACTGGCCTGAATCAATGAATCCGTATCGGACTGGATTTTACATATTTTCAGTTCGATCCACCGTATATCTTGCCATGAACACGTGTTCTGTTGACTGACGCGATGTGGATCTTGCACTGAACACAGTACATGGGTCTCAAAGCACATTGTCATCCCACCTGTGGTGTTTCGCATAACTTGGCGACAGAAGCTTGCAGAGAGTCGACTCGGTAACTTGGAAGGTGTCGGTATCAGGTATCGAACGAAACACTGATATTGGTATCGTATCAGAAATGGAAAAAGTGAGATCAGGACATCCCTAGTCAGGATTATTCTCTTGATAAAATTACAGAAAGCTGTGACCTACAACAGGAATTAATTCATCATCAGTAAGTGCTTTATCCTGGTCAGGGTTGTGGTGAATTCGGTGAACAGTGGGCGCAAGACGGGAACACACCCCGGATGAGATGCCAGTCTATCACTGGGCATCTCACACACACACACACACACCCATTTGCATGTTTATTCACACCTAGGGGCAATTTAGCAAAGCCAATCAACCTGCCAACATGCTTTTGGGAGGTGGGAGGAAGTTGGAGAACCTGGAGGAAACCCAGATGGGCACGGTGAGAACATGTGAAACTCCACACAGACGGTAACCCGAGCTCAGGATCAAACCCCGGACCCTGGAGCTGTGAGGCGGGAACGCTACTCGCTGCCGCCGTGACGCCCTTTACCAAAATTGATTAAAGAAAATGAGCAAAAATGAATATAAAAAGAATAACACATGTAATGAGTAATATTTGGAGCTTATACATATGGGGATTCTGTGTAGTTTTATTTGAACACAAGTTTTCATGTTTTTATTATGCAAAACACTGGTTTCAAAATTATCGGCACCCCTACAATTATTATTTGGTGGAGCCTCCCTTGAGAATAACAGCCTTCCTATAATGTCTAACAAGGTTGGAGGCATTTGTAGAGGATCTCTATGAAGAACATTTCAAACTCCTTTATATCCTTACGTTTGTGCATGTGGACTGTCCTCTTCAATATGGACCACAGGTTTTCAATAGGGTTCATGTCTGGAGACTGAGATGGCCGTTGTAAAACAGTGATTTTATCTCGAACAACCTTTTCTGTGTTGATTTGGATGTATTTTTGGATGGTATTATCTGATTGAAAGAGCCATCTATGGCCAAGTCTTAACCTCCTGGCAGAAGCAACCGGGTTTTGGGATAAAATATCCTGGTAGTTGGCAGAATTCATGATGCCATCAATCTTCAAGAGCCCCTGCACCACCAGCCACAAAACAGCCCCAAATCATCAGTGATCCACCACCATATTTCACAGTGGGTTTGGGGACTTTTCCTTGTTTACAATCCACATTTTTCTTCAAACATGCAGATGGTGGGTACAGCCAAAAGCTTTGACCACAAGACTCGATTCCAATTGTAGTTCCAATGATGCTTGGTGAAGTTCAGGCTCTGCCTTGTGTGGGTTTTTCTTTTGAAACTTGACGACTCGAAGAGTCAATTAAACTGTGCCGTTCTGAAACTGTGATCTTTGCGCTCTTTTTTTTGCCTTCCTCACCATTCTCCTCACTGGGCGGTGGTGCAGTATGCGCATGCGTCCTCTTCCTGGCAAATTTTTTAAACTTTTCCAGACTTTTGAAACATCTTTTATTATATAAAATACTATATTTTTTTAACTGCTTATCCATTACATAACTTGTGCAGGTCAACAACCATCTGTCTCTTATGTGATCTGTGGTTTTCCCCAAGGTAATGCATGATAAAGTAATTTTGATACACCAGGGAAACAGGAAATAGTCAAAGGCAACAATAGTGTTTCTGGAGACTGAGATCAGTTAAGAAAAAAATGCAATTTTATCAAGGATGTCAATTTGTTTTTGCATTATTTATTTTTGGTCATTCTTTTGAAGGGTGCGAATAATTATGTGGTATAATGTAGCATCTTCTGTCAGATATCACCAAAAAGGTTGCCCCTACTTTTAGTAATATATGGCTGTCTGATACTAAGAAACCCAGAAGTAACAAAATGTCTCATGTGTTTTAAATGATAACATATATCTTTGTAGTTCTCTTAAACGTCCGTATTGGTTTATTCTACTACTTTATGATGGATATACTGTATGTAATATATCCATTTCTGTATGTAATATATCTGACCAAGATAATAATTTCCTTGGAATTTTATTTCACAGTTGATGCTCGTGAGGAGTTTCCTGAGCAGGCTTTACTGGGCAGAGAGAAGCTCTACCATTAACTCGCTTCACGTTCTGCTGCTTTGCTAAATCTGGCAGAAAGGTGAGTCATCACAAGTTTAATTTCTCCTTGACCAAAATATCAAGCTCATAACTCTCAAGGTGTTGCTAGCATTGGCACTGTGAGGAAAAAATGGTGATCCAGAGTAAAGAGTGGTATTTAGTGATTAAGGTTGAGCAGAAAGCCACTGTTGGACCCCTGAGCAACTACTCGTTTTGGGTTGGCTTCTCACTTGGATGAGAGTCTGCCAAATGTAGTTTAGTGGGATCATACGTAGGAACTGGTGTTTTTCTCTAGGTTTTGTTTACTTACCTGAGGACAGAATGTTGGGCTGGATAGTCCCTTTAAATCCCAGAATATTCCAGAGGCACAAGATAACTCTTCTCTGTATTGACCATAAATCCAGAATGTCTCAGGATGGTAGATTCTAGTAATTTGGTCTGGCAACACTTGGTATCCAGAGGCCGTTGGATATATTTGAGTCTCTTTTTATTAAGGCTTATTCAGTAATCCTGCTCATAATCCACAACAGGGGTCAGAGTGAACACAGTCAGCGTTTAGTGTAGGCAGATCCATAATACATCGTCAAAAATGGAGGCACCAGTCAGAACCCGAAAAGACAGGAAACACAAATGACTAGAAATTATGGGATTAGAACTGGGGAAACTTGGAAAGGAGGAAATTAGGAGACTAGAGGACTAGAAAGACTGGAAACACACCCTTGGTCCAAAACGGTGCTTCACTCCCAATTCCCTACAAATGGCAAGGTGCATTATGGGTATTCTGTACCATTTTAGAGTACATCATTATAACACTAACCTATTGCAGTGCATTGTGGGATTGCAGCTATTTTCCATGATGCTTGTAGACAGGGCTACAAAATGGCAAAAACTCCCAAAATGGTGCACTATATACAATTTAGTATGCAAAAGTTTGTACCCCCCATGGATTTTGATTGGAAAACGGGCAACGGCGGGCTGAATCTTACAACTGAGAGGATCCAAAAGCTGTTCCGAGGCAGTTATTAAGGCAAATAGTGGGCATACAAGTTATTAGAGAATATTAGTATTACATTCAGGAAAGGAGATGCAAACTTTTAAACTGATATTATTTTATTTTTTTACACTATTAATATCTTACCTTATAGTATATGACATTTTGTCACTTGTGATAATGAAGGAACATCTGTGAAACCTTACACACTAAATGACTTGTTGCTATAAATAAAATTTCTTTGTCTGCTTCATTTTGTCGTAAGAGTGTACAAACATTTGCACTCGACTGTACAGTGAATAGGGTTCAGTTGAAAATTGCGGTAGTAACAAGTGCAAGAGTGGTATAAGGAGACACAGGGTGAAACACAGATGACACTGATAATTAAGGGAAGGGTGCTTTGGATAGGAGGAGGCAGAGCAGGAATTGAGGCCAAACAGGAATTCTGTGATGGGGCTGTTGGACATTTTTGTACTTTATTGTAATAAAATCAGTCAAGTTCAAATTCCCAGGATCTGTTGGCAGATTAATAACTTTAAGATGAATAACTGAATAATAAGCCAGGAGTTTTAAGGGGATTACCTTTTATACAAATTAGTCACAACACAATAAAGCGACAAATGCAAATAATTGGTTCCAGTCAATTCCTCGGACCAGTCATATGGCGCTTGTCGTCTGATGTCCCCAGTTTCTACTCTCGCAACTTTCAGTTCCTGTCTGCGTTTGCTCCCCATGAACCTCCCTTTCAACAGAGTTTGTCTCGGATTCGGGGGGGAAAAAAGAAAGGTTAAATTATAAACATCATTTCGGCCAACACAGGAAAAAACACAACAATAGCCAGGAGTCTAGCAGACTTCAAAGTTTCCATATAAAGGCAGTCAAAGTAATGACTTGTGCTTTATAAGGTTTTCCTCCAAACATATAGTTAGCTAGTTAATTTTGTAATGGGGAAAGCACATGATCGGACAGCCGATATTTAACCCCAATATTTAAATGTAGCTTATTACTCAGTTATTCATTATAAAGCATATTATTCTGTAACTACAATGAAACTAATAAGAATTGTATGCAGTTACGAATGTGAGGAACGCGTCTGGACCCGCTGATGGCTCCTGGGAGTTTAAAGGGTTAAAGCAACAGAAATTGGTTAGATTGGAAAAGGTGCACCATAATAATTTACATTGAACAGAAAAGAGTAAGAAGAGAGAAACATGTTTTCCGTATTTTACATTCTTCAGCCGTATTCACCGGCGACAACTACGGCTGCAATTAACATGGGTAATAACCCGGCTTTTGTATTTGAGAGGTTTGCTTCAGTGAAAGTGTCTCTCTGCCTTTGTGGCGGCAGTGTGACGATGTGAAATTATGAGCCCTGTTTGCTTGAAAAGGCAGAATACAAACCGTGTGACCTCAGCATCAGGACAGAGGCTGGAGATCTTGATTTTGATATAACCAATTTGTAATTTTTTTTTGTTGCCTTTACAGCTGTTGGCTTCTTGTAGTGTCTGCAGTGTTTACGGCTGCCTGCTGGCGCTCACACACCTCCACACTGTTCTTAAAATTTATAGGAGCTCAAAATTACAGCCCCCTCTCTGTGTCTCTCTCTCTGTGTCTCAGTCTTTTTCTTTCTTTCAGCACACACACACATACGTATATATATATATATATATATATATAATGTGTGTGTGTGTGTGTGTGTGTTATTTCTGTGTGTGTGCAATGTCTACTTCAAGGTCAAAATGAAATGGCTCTGGATTGTATTGGAAAAGATGGCAGTATTGAGCAGGACTACACACACACACACCATTGAACAGGACTACAACACACACACACACACACACACACACACACCACAACATCTATTTTCTCCCTCCACTGCCACCTCCCGTGTCCTTCTGCTCCCTCACCTTAGCCAAGAGGACAGAGGGGCCATGGTACTGAATTCTCTCTCACAGTGCACTGAGACTGACTATATATATAATATATATATTACACTCTCTCTCTCTCTATCTCTCGAACCTCCGGGGAAATTATCAGTGCGAGCCACAGTGAGTTAGAGGAGTCTGCACCTCACTATCCACTTTAATCAGTATTTGGCTTACAGTACCACAAGGTATATCACTTCATACCACTTTTTTAAAGAAGGCCTTTTTTTCCCCCTTACAATTTAATACAGTTCCTGGTGCTCTTTGAAAGATCTGTGAAGAGTATCGATATCAAAACACCCTAAAAGCCATTGCACACAGGCTGCGTAATTGGCAGACGAAAAATTTGTATGACACGCATTTTAAACGAACCTGTGCTACTTTATGGCAATTTGCACAGAGTCTGAAAATGTCGTTCTGTGAGAGTGTATGTCGTTTACAAAATTTTAAAAGTTAAATTTCTGACCATAAACAGGTCATAATCACAATCTTCAGTTAACTATGATTGCTGTCAGACTTAATGTTTGTGTCGGAGTATAAGGAGTTTTTTATTTTTTATTTTTTTAAACGATATTACAAAGATTACAAAAATGATGCGAAGAACCACATATGTCAAGGAATTGCTGAACGACTTGGCAAACCAATTGGTGGGTCAGGTTTTCTATTCCTCTGACTTTCTAACATTAAAACAACTGCAAACCTGGGCTCCCGAGTGGCGCAACAGTAAAGCGTTCACCTTATCGTCTAAAGATCGCTAGTTCGAGCCCTGACGATGCCACAGCCATCCGTGGCCAGGAGTCCAAGAGAGCGTAATTGGCCCTGCTCTCTGGGTGGGAGGGATGGCGATGTGTTCTCTCCCCTGTCGATCAGAGCGACACTAGCCAGTCGTGGGAGTCTGTTAGCTCGTGCAAACAGAAGAGGGCAGTTGGCGCTTTCCTCCGAGCGTGTTCGGCTGCCCTCTGGCGTTGCATAAGCGGCAGTTCGTAAAGATGCGGTGGCGGGTTACATGTGTCCCGGAGGAAGCACGTGTCAGCTTTCGCCCTCCCGGGTTGGTAGCTGCCGTGCGATCGGGGAGAATTGGCTGGTGGGTGCAAATTGGCGACGACTAAAGCTTCGGGAGAAAATGGGGTAAAAAAGAAAATGTATTTAAAAAAAATGCCAACCTGTCTTCAGAACCACTGCTCATTGTTCTTTTACTGCAAAAAAAGAGTCCAAAAAAAAAAAGTTTATATATTCCCGATCGTATGAATGTTTTTTTTTTGTTTTTTTTACAGGCACATCCATGGGAGCAGGGCCTTCCAAAAACATATTTATTCTTACAATATATCAAATAATATAATATACACTAGCGTTCAAAAGTTTGGATTCGCTGCTCAAACGTTTGGAATCAATGTTGTCAGAAATATAAACTCCATTTAGTTTCATGTCCGTCTATAAAATGATTGTAATGTGACTCTAGGGTTTATGCACTTTAGGTTCCAAATCATTTGTAGAAAGCTGTAAAACATTACAAGTCCAGAATCATGACTCCAAAATGACTATAACAGTTTTATAGCATCAAGAGTGATGTTCATATAAACATTAATACCCAGAATGCCTCTTTTTTTGGAAAGTGTTGATCAAATCTTGGAGTGGAGACTTAGATAATATACAGGCATTATCTATGTATAGTCATTTCTTCTTTATCATTACATCAGTAATAATGGTAGATGTAGTAATAATTGCAGCATAGTACCTACCCAAAGTCCTTCCTCAGCTGTGCAAAACGCAGTCGACAGTGGGCGTTTTAGGAGGGCTTATTTAAGTGGACCGGACTTTTGCTTTAAATCAATCAGCTTTTAGAATCGAGTTTTCTTTAAAGAGGGAGATGCGCCACAAGGACAGACACTTCACATTTCACAATTTCTCGCCTGGTAGCTACAATGGCAAGTCGCGTAGATGTGGACTGGCACGAAAACTCCAGTTTTGTTTATCGTGTCCCCTTTAAAGGAACTGATTACGGTGAGACATTGTAATAACTATCAGTTCCATAACCATTCACCTGGAAAGCTGCGCTGAAGCTTGTGTATTGATTTGTGAGAGCAGAGAATCTCCTGACATCGATTTGGCATTAGGACATTGTTTGCTGTCTTAATGTGCCTGATCAGTTATCATCTCCCGACAGCAGCAGTGTAAAGTTCGCTCGTAGCTTTCAGATCCTGCCAAGCGACCGATCAGCTCTGGCTGTGCCCTGGCATGCTGGCTGGCACCGGAGACAGAGGCAGAGAGGAGGAGGATGGTGATTACTCGCATCTTTCTTGGTGTAAGTCTGATGAGAACCTCAGGATCCTGGAGGGATTTTCATTACTGGAGGCCGATCGCTCAACCTCTACCTCTCCTGTTACTCTCTGGGCAGGCGGACAGAAGTCACAGGAAGTTTAGCCATCTTCGCGTGCTGCTAAGGTTACTGCATAACTTTCATTGTTAATGTGTTGGTTTGGGGGCTGCATTTTACAAGTAGTTGTTCAGGCTTGTTTTTTTTCCAGCATGTGTGGGTTATGCTGGATTGTGATTATGATGTTGTCCTGAGCCTTGATCCATAAGAGGCCATAATTACATATTACCCCATCACTGGTTCAGCTCTTTTCCTTATCATATGCTTTGCTCAATTATCTACATTGAGTTAATGGTTTATTATGAATACAGATTTAAAAAACTAATGAACTGGTAACTCCACGTGTGTACGTTCCTTTAAAAATTGCATTGAAATTAGTATTCTAATGCAGTCGAATATTAATAAGCCTATAATTTCATGCTGCAACAGACAGAAAGAACATTGGCAGTAGCGCTACACGTTACATCATTAATGTTTCAGATTCTGTTATTTAGTTACCCA
>JAOUQW010061934.1:0-14364 GCA_028565825.1 Olivaichthys viedmensis
ATACAAAACCCTAAGCACCATGTTGTGTTTTGTGCGGCTAAATGATGCACCAGACAGCAGTATCCTCCAGAAATTCTTCAGTGAGCTTTCTAGTTGCTCCTTAAAATGCTTCTTCTATTCAACTGTGATTCATTTTCTTGGTGCCCACACCCAGAGAGTGAAAAAAAAACAAGAACAAATAAAAAATTAAATAAAAATAAAAAGATAAAAAAATAAAAAGTAGTATGCTAAACAAAGGGGTATGATAAGCACTGAATAGTCTGTGTGTGTGTGTATGTATGTATGTATGTATGTGTGTATATATATATAATTATATATACACACGATGTCAGCAAAAGTACAGAGAACAAGTATGCTATACAGAGGAGTATGATAAATAGTACAATAAATAAGTCTATTGGATATTCACATGATGTCTATGAAAGGAGCAGGGTTAAAGTGTTCATGTGCAGAGCCGAGCAGGGTTAAAGTGTTCATGTGCAGAGCAATACTGAACAATGAGGTGTGATAAAGGTGTGATTTCAGCTTCTGCCTATAGGCGGGCAGGATCAGGATGGAGGAGTGATCTGATTTGCCAAACGGAGATCAAAGGAGTGCTTTGTATGCATCCCGGAAGGAGGTGTAGCAATGGTCAAGTGATATGTTGTGTTGCAAGTGATACGTTGGAAGCATTTTGGAGTCACTTTCCTCATGTTTGCTTGGTTAAAGTCCCCAAGCACAATAAAGACGGCCTCAGGTGCGCGGTTTCCTGCATGCTAATAGTATCATACAGTTTCCTGAGTGCCAGGTTGATTTCAGCCTGTGGGGGTATGTAAACAACAGTCAGAATAATTGCTGTAAACTCTCTTGGTAACCAGAATGGTTGGCACGTGATCATGAGGTACTTCAGGTTGGGGGAACAGAAAGACTTCAGGGAGTATACATTGTTCTGATCACCCCTTTGCTTTTTCCCGGAGAGGTCTTTTGTCCTGTCCTCACGGTACATGGAGAACCCTGTGGGCATAATGGCTAGGTCTCTCAGTCATTAGGTGCGTTCCTATTTAGGTAGCTGCCTTAGTAGCTGTATACTTCAAAGGTATTTTAACTGAAATGGGACCTTGGCAAGCATCACATTCAGGACATTCCTCACCCTTCATTTTTAGCAGTTTAAAAACACAAAAAGACTACTGTTTGCTGAATGACAGCTAGTGGGTTACCTAACGTTAACCATAATTTAACCGCATAAGTTAGCTACATAAGCTGTGAGGTCATTATGTTAGCTAGTTCATTTTAACCATGGAACAACTGACAATCTACAAATGACAATACACAAATGACTGTTGCATCTGTTAATCAAAACAGTAAATTATCACGTCTCTGCCGGCATCTGCCAGATAAACGAACTGCATCGCCCAGAATCCTCAGCACAATCCCGCATCACGTGACCAGTCACCTGACTCACGTCGGCTCACCTGATTGCAAAACACAGGACACCTGTTCTCAATCACACTCCACACTACAAATACCTCAGACTTTCAAACAGACTTTGTGAAGTCTCGCTTCTGATTCTATCAGTGATGTTACCAAACCGTTATGTGCCGTCTTAGTCAGGCTACGACTTTGTTTTTTTGTAGCTCTAGATTCTGTCTTTGCCTCATTTATGCCCAATGTAGATCGCCTAACCCATTGCCTGTTTCTGACGTTGATTAACGATTAGCCTTTTTGGAATGTCTTCCTATCACTGTAAATACAAACTGCACTTGCATCTTACAACCTGTGTGCATATCCTGACATAAATAAATGATAGCTATCTATGAAGCAAGCAATTTACTTACATTTGTAAACATACTCCTCTGTCAGAGCGACAGTTTTTATTTCACCATATCTGTCGAAACTGCTATAGAACAGAATTATGGGACTGCCTACACTAAGAAGGATATATCCGATGCTGTCTTCAAACTTGGCCACAATAAGGCATCTCAGTGGGCAGCTGGACGCTTGGATTGTCTGTATCTTGGGATTGTACAAATGCTGCCCAAATGTGCTGTTTAGCTGGGAAGCTGCCTTCAAATTGGAATGCAGTGATTGACTCAGAACATGTCTGTAAGGAAGCAACCGAAATTTTGAGTTGAAAATAAAAGATTGGAATGAGTTTTCAAGATCTAGATGGTCTTACTGATTAAACACTTTGTTAGACAGCACAGACAACACAGTAAAATAATGAAAAAATAGCACACAAAACAAGAATGCCTTGCCTTTGGCACAATGCTTCAGCTTAAATTATTTCTACTGAAAAAAAAAGAGGAAAATAAGTCATTTCCTGCAGATACAAAATATGTGGAATAGAAGTAGTTTAATAGAAATCAGAAAGTCATGGAAGATGTGTCTTGTCCTGTTTTGGAGGGAGACATGTGGGTCAATTACTCAAAGCGCTACAATGAATATTCCCAGGAGTGTGTGTGTGTATCTGCGCACCCATGGGGACGACAGCAAGTTAACCTTCTGTACCAGCCGTCTGTCTCGTTAGCATGCCTTCCCCTCTCCGGCAGGCATACACACACACACACACACACACACACACAAAGAGCTTCTGGATATCAAATTGCACTGCACTCTTTCTCTCTTTCTCCCCTCAATGACTTGATAACTAGAGTAGTGTGTTGACTTCACCATAACAGATTTGAATGCATATCAGCGAATGACAAATAGTTTTTCACTCAAGAAGTCCAGCCTAGGTATTAAAAAAACACACACACGCACACTTTTTGTCTTCTCTACCCAAAAAATTGAAGGTTGAAAGTTAGTTTGAATTAGTTTTCCATCGTGTGCTATTTGGGCGCAAGAGGTGTGAAAACAGATGAGCTTGACATACTTCGTCACGTCTCTGTGGTAATTATGTGTGAGTAGAAAATGTCTGAAGGCAAATGTGACCTCCATAAAGACAGAGGAAAAAGTCCTTTCTTGCAGATATAATAGATGAGTGTGGAATAGATGTAGCATAAGAGCAGTCAGAAAGTGGGTAAATTACTCTGAGGCACTGTAATGAATATTCCTAGGAGCATGTATGTATGTGTGCCCAGAGCCACAATACAAAACCAACCAGTTTTTTCCTTGCCTTATATTGAGTCCATATTTAATGTTTATACTGAGCTTTAGCTGTGGGCCTGTAGCATGATTAATTCATGCCAGGCAGGTAAGAAACCTACTTTTGTCCTCATCTAATTATTCAGCTAATCAAGATTGGAGTTGGTGCTCCTGTAAATCTTCTTCAAACTGCAGCCCTACTGAAGTTTGACTAGATGGAATGAACATGATAGAGTAAAGTTACTGTCATGTCTCCCGCAGCCAGTAGCGGTTCCTGGCATAGACAACATAGGTAGTTGCCTAGGGCGGCAAGTGCCGAGAGGCGCATGCACGGCCTTTCTGTGCACATAGACACAGGCTATTCTCTATCACTCTAATCTGCTCACCGCTTGTTGGGGCATCTGACATGTCCAGTACGGGCGCCCCTATACTATGCTACTTCCACACACTACAAACCTGTGTGATCTTGCCTAGGGCACCAAATGAGCCAGTACCACCACTGCCCCCAGCTAATATTATGTCCACTGTTGTTAATATCAGGCTGTGCAACATGGTCTCACACGTGCAAATTTGTATCAATTCGCATGACTTTGTATGAAAAGTTATGAAGGTTAGGGTTGGGGCAGGGTTAGCGTTAAAATCTTTTTTAGTACTTTATGTAATCAAATTGGTATGTAATAAAATAAAATCACATCACTCTCTCTTGTTTGAATTTGCTTGAATTTCTCATGAGATCATGTGACCCCAGCTCACCAACATGCTGGGATATGCGAAGAATCAATTTCACTATACTGTACTTGTATATGTGACAATAAAGGAGCATTCTATTCTATTCTAGAGTTGAAAAATAGTACTTATAAGTTATTAACCCTTATGTTTTTACTATAACCCCCCCCCCTTTTTTTACTACAATTGGAACAGTATTAAAATGTTTTTACCAACATGAAACGTCATAAGATTGGCTCATTTATGTAATATTATGTTCACATCATCATCAGACCCGAGAGGAACAAGGTTAAATAAAACTGGGACAAGATGAGCTGGTAAACAGTCCATTCATTGCTATAGTAAATGAAACAAGGTGGTTGAGTCAAACCAATTGGTAGCCAAACCTCACTGTGTGTGTAGTCAGAGGTTAGTACATAGTAACATAGACGGATGCAGCAATGCAATCTGATACTTCTGACATAATCTTACTCTGTTGACCCTCAAGCCAGATCAGATGTTCTCAACACAAAGCAGTTTTCACCCAATAATGATTCTACCCGTCTTTACTTTTCTAACTTCAGTGACAAGGTGGCACACTTAATTTCCTTTTACCCTGTCCGGGAGTGAAACACATGCTAGATAATGTCTTTAAGTAAGCTCTTTGGTATTCAAAGTGCTCAGCTGGCGAGGATAGTATTCATTTGTCAAAGCTGTCAAGTTCACACTGTGAATGCTTGTACAAGTTCATCTTGAGAGCACACACTATTTCACACACTATTTAAAAGCCACTTACAATGCACATACAACCTTAAAACAACTTTCCAGGAAATTGCTGCTCATCTTTATGGATCCCAGCAGATCATAATGAGTAGTGAAATTAGAGGGGAAAATATAGATAAACACGAGAGGACCTTAATGGTCGACAGAGTGAGAAGTCAATGGGAGCCTCTGCCATTTCTCTCCACTGAGCTACTGTGGGTCCATTTGTTTCCCGGTGGACTATAACTAATGTGCAATCAGGGGCCTGTGCAAGAGAGCCTCAATGAATAATGCACTTAATGATGTTTGCACTCTAAAATGGTGCAGATACGGTGGCTTTGCTTTCCACACCCAGGGGGTCAAATTACAAATTATGCATGCACGGCATACAGAACCGCTTTTCCAGTTTACCACAAGGGTTAGGACAGTGAATAACAATTTATAAGAGTAAAGAAGTGTTGTAAAGAAATGGTATATATACACATGTTTTATACACTCCGGCCCTGGTTTGCGTGCGTAAAAACACATGAAAACTTAACAACACCCACAAAAAAGTGCAAGCTGATCTACTAACAGGGTCTATAGAGGATTGGGTCTTTCACATGAGCAAAATTGCACATGTTGTCTGTTTTGCATGAATATGCAATTTGGGGTGTTTCTACCTAAAGGTGCAAAATGCAGGGTGGTGTCAATGCAAATAGATTAATTTTGCACTCGCAATGCAATGTACTAAGCCTGAAAGTCACTTCGGGAACGGCAATTGCATGCGTAAATTAGTACAGCCAAAGGGCATATTAAATTTGCAAAATCCATTTTTACGATGGTTGAAAACAAAATTATATAATTTACTGTGTGAATAGACTTATTATTCATTGTACTTATTATTTAAAAAATAATGAGAGTTCATATAAAATAAGTCTTAGTGTCAATCAGAAAGTTTCTTAAAATGATGACTTATTATTGCAACAGTAAAGTTGGTTTTCTAGTAGATATTCATTGCACGTTTGCACCTCTGATGCCGACAGCTGTAACAAATGACAGCAGGAAAAAGTAGGATCCAATTGCAGAGTTTTACACAGTAGCGGTAACATATCAAACAAATCACAGCAAACAAATCCAAGGGGACAGGCAAAACCAAAAAACCACTATAAGCTCAGAAACGCAATCAAGGGTAGCAAGACTTCGCAAAGAGAGTTCTCAAACAGAGACTTTATACTGTGTAATCATGCCAAAACAATGTGAATCAGGTGGGTCCTCGTGTGAACCAGAACTGTTAGTATCCAAGTGGTGGAGCCCTCTGGTGGTGTGGAGTGGGAAGGTCAGGTGAGACCATGACAACCGCCTTTAATTGGCATTAGACTTGCGTTTCAATTTACTCTTCCGGTAGTCTCTTTTTGAACTTGCCACGACTATCGAGAACAATTAACGTACGCAAAAACCTAATGTACACATTTTTTTCTACCCCTTATTTGCATGAGATGTCATTCACGCAATTATTCTTTGTAAATCACTCGCTACACGCCCACTAACTGCACACGCAATTTATCCGATTGCACACGCAAATTAGCACTCGTTATTTGGGATCTTAGTAAACCAGAGCCTCAGTTGCCAGTTTATTAGGTACACCAACACGTAGGTGCACTTTGCAGGCATACAGTTACTGGTACGAGTGGTATGATCAGGTGCAAGAGTGTTGCTGGGGTTTTCAGACTCCTTAATGTCACTGCTGGATTGAGAATAGTCTGCCAACCAAATGTATCCAGGCAACAGCGATGCTGTGGTCAAAAGCTGACACTGATGAAGGGCAGGATGACGACTAACACAAATTATGCATGGGAAAAATTAGCTTTAATCTCTAACTGTACACCTACAAGGTGCACCAACAAGGTAGATGTGTCTAATACACAATGTTTAAAAATACCAGCATCTGTCACCACTCTGCTCATATAATAATAATAATAATAATAATAACATCTGCTCAGCAGTGGTCCTATGGTGTTCCTTTTCCATTGACAGACAGGGTAGAGGGGGGTGAGAGGCATAGACTCTAACAGGGAGATTAATAGTAGAATGTCGAGAAGGACTCAAATTGTATCATGCAGCCACTGGTCAAAAAAAGTTGTAGTTATTTTTATTCTTGACAGTTTGCCTCATAGTTGAGTCACCATTGGTCTGTGCCCTATTGTTCAACAGAGACACCAGTCTGAAAGGGTAAATATGCCACTAGTACACCACTTGGGAACCCGAGTTCCATTTTTTAAATAAGTGAATTGTACTGTGACCTTTTTAATATGCTTTTGCATCACTGAGCTGCGCATTCCAAAGTAATTTTATGAATAAAATGACTGACAATAAGGGACAATGTGCCTTGCTATTAACACCCATCTCCATGGCAGCAGAATCCTTCATGAAGAAGTGTCAGATGCCCTTGAAGCCTTCATGAGCCTTTGTGTTCACTGAGACCACATCATAATCAGTAGATTTGGGGCCAAAAAGATGGGGATACATTCCGGTGTAGCAGGCCAGTTGAAAAGTATTTGTTTTTATAAATCAAGGCAATTCTTCTGTTACATGTCTGTTGGTAGAAGAAGTAGCATGACTAAAATTTCACTGCATTCGTAAGGAAGTAAAAAAAGTTAAGGTTAGAGTGAGGTGCGAGGTTAGCAGTTATAACCTTTCTTATGACTTAATTTGTATCAAGTCCAACAAAATCACTCACACATGTTAGGATTACTATGACCTTTTCTGTGAGACTTTTTTTTGAAGCGCTGTTCATTGCATATAAATTATTATGCCCTTGGGTATGGTCACACTGAACAGCATGATTATGATTTTACTATGGGACTGGAACGGCTCCTGTTGCAGCTTTGATTTACAAATACTGCATGGGTCTTACAGGGCTGTTTGGTTAGTCATGGTGTTTTCAGCAGGAGGCCTGACAACACCGATCTGTGATCTTGTTTAAAGTTACACTTCACACCTCCCAATGCTTGAGAATGACTCATTATCACAATGAAATGTAGTAATTAAACAATATTTTATAAGCTACTGAAGCCAATTACTGCAGCGTATGGTAGGAGGAGAAAATATTGAGGGGTGATCAAAAACACATTAAAGCTTCAGTATAATACACATGTGATTCAAAGCTCTTGACTCAAAGAAGACCAGCAAGTTTTACTACTTTACAAGTTACTGTCGTTTCTGTTTCTGTACTTTTTTGCTTGGCATTGAAGGGTAGTTTCTGCTGTGATGTATGGTGACACCATGCTATAAAATCCTTTTTTTTTTCATCTGCATCTCTACATGTGTTTTAGTATAGTATTTAATTGGAGCTGACAATATTGATCCTCAAAGGGAGACTCGGCATTGAAAGACTCAAAAGGAAATATCCTAACGATAGACTGGAGGGTCAGAAGTAATTAATTTTAAACCACAATATTGTTTGCAATTAATTGTCTCTCTTTGCATTGCCCTTTGATCCAGCTCAAATGCTATTGCATTAAATCCTACAGCTTGAGAAGCTGTATTTTTTGACCAAAACACAAAAACATATCGTCGCTGTCCAATGAAAAACATGTATCTCCACTTTTTGCGTTTTTTTTTTTTAATCATATTTGGAATGTGGGCAAAAACCTCTATCTACCCCACAGCAGTTAACATCTAAATGACTAATGAAAAGCTGACAAAACACACCGTCAATTTCAGATTTATTGTGTGTGATTAATGATAAGAAAAAGTGTTTTTTTATGTTCCTGAAAAATTGGAAATTTGTAGATACATGTTTTTCATTGGACAGCGACGATATTCAGAGTTTTGACTAGCCGTGTAATATTCTGCATAAATGAGTAAAGCAGGTAAGATTTAAGACGGATTTCTATAAATCGAACCCATTTGTCTTCCATGGGTCTTCATTCAGGAAGGCAAGCTGATATCTTCTAAGAAACCTGGGAGGTGGCTGGAGCATAAGAGAAGTAAAGTTGTGTGTCATTAGTGTAGCAGTGGTAGGGAAAGCCATGAAATCTGATCACTTAGTCCAGCGATTTAGTATATAGGGAGAACAAGAGTGGACCAAGAACACATCCATGGGGAACTCCTGAGGCTGTGAGGTGATGAAACTGAACCTCTGCATGATACGTGATAGGATTTATTCTGTAGATATGATGAAAACCAGGTCAGAGCATAGCTCCTGATGCCCAAGTCTGCAAGAGTTGGTGATTAGATGTTTAAGCCATTTATATCTAAAAACTAGACTCAATAATTGTATACTGTAAGTTTACATTCACATTTAGTCATTAAGCAGAAGCTCTTGCAAACCACTAATGGCGTAACGGATATAAAATACTTGGCGAATATGTGAGGATTCATGACCTGAAAGACTAGAGACTAATTCTGGTTCGTACAAGTGCTAGAGTGGTCTAGTTGGTAAGAAAGTGCATCAAACTTGAACATTGCTGCAACAGGAAGTCAGTGGAATGACTTTAGTAGTTTCTCACATGAGAGAACTTCAGGAGGAACCAAGCAGCAGCATTATAAATGCTCTGTAAGGAGAGACATATGAAGGGAGGCCAGCAAATATAATTGTAACAATCAAGTATGCAAATAACTAGAACTTTTGAGAATTTGAGTTTTAGTAGTCAGAAATTACATAAGAAATACATAAGAAATTTTCCTCTCAGTTACATTAATCAAAGCTTATTTGACATTAGCCAGTGTCTCATGCTATGTTGCATGTGATTTTGGATGGTATGGCATGCAATAAAAATATCAAGCTGAACACTCTAAAACAGTGTAGAATATGCAAATCTGACCTTAAGTGTCTCAGTATTTGAGTTAGTTTAGGCTAGGAAAGGTACCTTCTCTCTTTCCCTCCCTCTCGCTCCCTATTTTTGGCTGTCTCTTTTTCTCTGTGTTTTTCTCATAATGGAACATCTCAGTGTACAGTGAGAAAGACAGTGTATGGACACTAACACAGATGCTGGTAAAACTAATAATGTGCATGTACTGTCCAGCTAAAACTGTTCGTCAAAAACAGTGACAGAAACCAGATCACTCATGCACACACACACACAAAACATAATGGATGTTGCGAATGTGTTGCCAACATTTGTTCCCGAGTCTCTGACAGCACTGTTTCCACTTGGGTTAGCGCTGTGCCACATTTGCTTGTCTCCTCTTGTATGGTAAAACTGCAGTCAGTAGACAGTGAAAATGCAGGTTGCGATTTCAAACTCTCATTTTATTGTCCTAGCCCTGTTGTTTTACTGTTTCCCCTCTATTTCACAATGAAGTGTCATGGACTAGGAAATAAAAATGAGCTTGAGATCTAGATATGTGTACCACTGAATATGTATGAATATATAAAGCTGTCATTGTTATAACAGTCTATTTCTCTATCACCAAGTTTCTATTTCTATTTAAATTTAAATTATGAATGCTTCCTTTTTTCCATCAATTAATAAAAATGATCTTGTAGCAATTAGTCAGCGATTATTATCACAGCTTTTTAAAGCTGCAGTCCCTAATCCTAAATGTGGACAAACAGCAACCAAAAAAATTGTGATTTTAACATCAGACAATTTTATACCTAATTATATAGTGATCAATACAACCACATCAGTGGAGCGATTGGAATCCTTTACCCCAATCCAAAAGCCTGAATTAATTCACTGATCTCTTCCTCTAAATCAGAAATTTGTGTCCTAGATTCGATACCTACGAATTGTTTTTTTAAAAGAAATACTACCAGAAGCAATTCAACCTTTTAAAAAATTTATAATAAACTCCTCCCCTAACATTGGCTATGTGCCTAAATCTTTTCAATTAGCGGTTATCAAATCATTGATGAAGAAACCTGTAATAATCAGTTATCAACATATTATTAGGTTATCAACATATATGCAATGTTTAAAGCACAGTAGTGCTTGTTTAATAAATATTTTAATCTGTTGACATGCAATATTCTGTTAAATTTATACCTTTTCATAACTAGTGATAGCTTCATTGTATTCGAAGACTCTTTAAACACATTGTGACTCGGGAGCTGTCCTATTGTCCTCCAGGGGCAAGTATTTTGAATACTGGGCAGGATGCTACATTTTCCCTGTCTACCCTCCCCGTGTGTGTTTTTCCCTGTGTTCACCTACCCCTTGTATGCGCGTTGCTGGAGTTATATATTTGTAATATCAAATAAGGTAATACTAATGTGCTATGCTTTTTTGTGAGGTATATTGGTTGTTTGCTGAAAGTATTCCTTCTGATGTGCTTAAAAAAATAAAATAAAATAAACTAGAAGAATGACTGAGTATACTGTTATTTTCATGTAAATGTATTTTTAGTACATTTCTAATATACTCAAGGTGCAATAGTAATGCAATCGAAATACGTATAAAATGTATTTGAATCTCAGTCTAAGTATATGTGCATCATGGATTAAAATACTTATACTGTAGTATATTGAAAGTCTACTTAAGTATAGATTAAGTACACTTTACACAAAGTCAGTCATCATTCCCTATATATCTGCTGAATGCAGCAGCAAATTGTGAAAACAGTTCAATCAGTACTTTTCTTGTGAACATTTATTACAACATATAAATGCACATATAAATATGCTTAGTCAAAGCACTGCAATAGTAAGGGAGAAACAGACCTCCATTCAGCACATATCAGAGGACACCAGCATAACTGTAGTGTACAGTTTCTTGACAAAGCACCTAATTTTCAAAAATATTCTCCCCTAAAAACATAAACAATATTAATAATTTTCTCTAATAATACTCAGGCAAAGTCTCATAAATAATCATATTTTTCACGCGCCTTTTTCTGGGTCTCTTCTACGTTAGCTGTCAATGTTCAAAGCCTTTGAAATATTTTCCTTCTTCTCTTTGAAGTACAATGAATGGAGGAAGCCCCATGTAAAATGAAATATAATAGGATGGAATATGGCTACGTGTGCACAACAAAGATGAAATTATGGTACACAAAGCCCATTTATTATAAGGGAAAAAACAAAAAGAAGACATGCTATTTATATCTGAGGTTAACTAAATGGAGAATGGTCAAGGAGTTGATTTGTAATGCGTCTTTGCTACTACAGATAAAGATGCAGTCCTAACTGTAAATTAGGGTAAAGACCCTGAGTCCAAAAGTATTGGACATTTACAATACATAGTCATGTTCATGGTCATAATTGCGTGAATGAATGATGTATTACCGATGAATAAAGCATTAGTAATTAACATTTAGGCTCCTTATAAAGGTTTATTGTAAGTCTGTAATTCATACTCACTCAAATTCTCAATTCAAACTCTCACAACTGACATTAACTCCAGCAGCTAGATGTCACATGCACACACTCTTCCCCAAGTCTTCTATGCAGCGCAGTGTGTGTTGTTCTCCCATTCTGGTGTGTTTGTGAGCGCGTGTGTTTTGCAGCCCAGATGGGGAACCACAGCTGCCAATCCTCAGTGTGTGTGAGTTTGGTGCCTGAGGAGCAGGTTTAGATGTCTAATGTATGCCAGCGCACACTCAGTTTGCCTTTGGAGAAGTACAAGAGGGACATATTTGTTGTAATACACCAGAATGATTTTAGGGTGTGTGTGTTGTGTGTGCCTGTGTGTAGTGTGAGCTTGGAAATATTTTTCATCCCCACTCCATTTATCTATCTTCTCAATACCCAATGGTTTGAACTGCTCAGTACATGTCTATTGTGCTTGATGAGAAATGCAGGGATGCTGACAATGAAACAAAAATTACTGAACAGGCTTTTCTCCTTATTAAGGGGAATTTTTCAGAATATCACATAAGCAGTCTTGTGTGCCCCGTAATTAACAATTCAGAGAACTTGAGGCTAGCAGTTAACATGAAAAGGACTTAAATAAGAATGAGGGATGATTGTCTGTGTGTGTGTGTGAAGTTAACTTAACAGCAGTAATGGTAAGTCTAGTAGTACCAGCATTAAACACAGATTTACTTTCCTCTAACTGAGTGTAAATGAGCACATGGTGTAGACATATTGTAATTCCGTTATCATTGTACTCCTCTTCAATCCCCTCTTTGAAGCTAGCATTCAAAATGCCTCTAATCTTTGACCTGATTCCAGCCAGGCATAGTTAAAGCTAAGCAGCAGCTTTGAAGGGAGGGGATATACGCTTATAAGAACCCTTGAAGCTCGGATGAAATGTACTTTTGAATCCAGCCGCCTCCAAAAATAGATTTCAGAAACCCTCTTTTCCCTCCTCAGCTCTTTTATTCTCATGCGTTTCAGTTCTCTATTCTTTTATGTCACAGAAACTTCAAATGAAGGTCTGCTGTCTGACATCATGTTGGAATCAGTGGGAGAAGACAGTTTCAGTGGACTGTGAAAAGAAGGTAGATATGTATCCAGCCTGAGACACCCTGCTGGTCATTACAATTGCAAATTTATAACTATTCGAAGCCAACTTGTATGAAACTCTAATGAAATTACTCTTACTCATAAGAAAGGACATGCAGGTGGGGACAATCACATCATGAGACAGGGATATCACACACACACACACACACACAGCGGCGCACGTGGCGGCCGTTGCCATGCCAACCACCCGCTAGTTCACGCGCACGTGACAGTGATTTGTTAACATTTGAGAGAATGAATGAGACAAAATTGTACTAAAGAAACATTACTTTCTACCACTAGTATTACTTCTCATTTTTTATTGCCCCATGACTGGATTTTATTTTCATAAATCAAATGTTGTCAAAGTTTGACCAGGTAGCGGAGACGAGAGCAGGGTGAGAGAGAAGGGTATTTATTAATAACCAGGCAAACAATCCAAAAACACGTAGGCAAATATCAGTCAGACAAAGATCAACAAAATGGATTGTATCCAAACAAAGGGGGCAGAGGAAGAAAAGGGCAAATTCAAGATAGCAAAACCAGAAATACAGTCCAAAGTCGAAACACAGGTAATCAGATCGTAATCAAAAGGCTTAGAAATGTAGGCTATGTAGAGCAAAAAAGACTTCACAAAGCGTGTGAGCAACGGAGGTGTATATATTCTGTGCTGATTGATGAAATGAGCTTCAGGTTCAGGTGATTAGAAAGCCGGCAAATTCGAGTGGATTGGTTGGTGCAGGGGCGTGGTTGTTTTGCGGGTGGATTCTGGGAAGTGGAGTTCCCGAAGGATGTGACAAATGTGTGCTTATCTAAATTTCACATTGTTAAAGCAGAGATGTATTTTTCCTACATGAGGTCTACACGTTTGCATTCATCAAACATCTTTACCAGATATGTGACTACATGTGTGACTCCCTTGGGGATCAATAAAGTACATCTATCTATCTGTTTTGAAAAGCCACCAGAATTCTATTTGGGGTTAAGGGCTTGTGTGTACATTTTTTGCCATAATTAATATATTATTCAGATTCATTGTCTTTGTACTTCTCCTATTTTAACACTCTAAAAAGTAACAGAAGAAAAAATTGGAAACAAACAAATTAAAAAAATTCAAAGAATGGTTTGCTAATGCAGAAACTACAGTTAGATAATTCACAATAAGCTGATTGTGTGACAAAGGCACGTTTAGGCTTTTAAGGTTAACACAACTAAATTGGAATGAAGACAAATGATCTTGTCAGTGAAAAGATGGAAGACTTTGCAGTTTTTTACAATTAGTTACATGCATTTATTAATAAAGAGTTCACTTTTTCAAAACTCTCCACACAGTTAGCACAACAGTGGTCTATGTGGACTGAACTGTGGATCAGCTTTCATTGATTTGACACAAAAGGCATTGAATAACCTCATCTTTCAAAATTCATGAATTCTTTTCTCACTCAAACTCAACCTCCAGC